>JALJVW010003035.1:0-34486 GCA_024865655.1 Emberiza elegans | reverse complement strand
CCAAGGTGGATTTTGGGGTTCCAAGGTGGATTTTTGAATTTTGGGGATTTTAGGGGTGAATTTTGGGGATTTTTTCACCATGTCCCAAGGTGAATTTTGGGGTTTTTGGGGTGAATTTTGAGGATTTTGGGGGGGTCCCACCGTTTGGTGTAATTTTGGGGGTTTTGAGGCAGATTTGGGACATTTTGGGGCTCTTTGGTGTACTCCCGAAATTTTGGGTGAATTTTGGGTGAATTTTGGGTGAATTCTGGGTGGTTTTGGGTCATTTTGGTGCTCCCAAAGTGGATTTGGGGATATTTTGGGGTGAATTTTGGGGTTTTTGGGGTGAATTTTGGGGATTTTGGGACATTTTGGGGCTCTCACCGTGGTGTACTCAAAGTAGTAGAGGCAGATTTGGGATGTTTTGGGTGAATTTTGGGTGATTTTGTGTAAATTTTAGGTATTTTTGGGGTCCCAAGGTGGATTTGGGGGTGAATTTGGGGTTTTTGGGATGAATTTTGGGGGATTTTGGGATGAATTTTGGGGATTTTGGGGCTCTCACAGTGGTGTACTCGAAGTAGTAGAGGCAGATTTGGGATGTTTTGGGTGAATTTTGGGTGATTTTGGGTGATTTTGGGTATTTTTGGGGTCCCAAGGTGGATTTTGGGGTTCCCCAGGTGGATTTTGGGGTGAATTTTGGGGTTTTTGGGGTGAATTTGGGGGATTTTGGGGATTTTGGGGCTCTCACCGTGGTGGACTCGAAGTAGTAGAGGCAGATTTGGGACATTTCGGGTGAATTTTGGGTGATTTTGGG
The DNA here is from genome assembly GCA_024865655.1 of Emberiza elegans. Classification (NCBI taxonomy): domain Eukaryota; kingdom Metazoa; phylum Chordata; class Aves; order Passeriformes; family Fringillidae; genus Emberiza; species Emberiza elegans. The sequence continues at coordinate 33,693 of JALJVW010003035.1, read as the reverse complement.
TGATTTTGTGTGGATTTTTGGGTATTTTGGGGTCCCAAGGTGGATTTTGGGGTGAATTTTGGGGTTTTTGGGGTGAATTTTGGGGATTTTGGGGCTCTCACCGTGGTGTACTCGAAGTAGTAGAGGCAGATTTGGGATATTTTGGGTTATTTTGGGTGAATTTTGGGGTATTTCGTGTGGATTTTTGGGTATTTTGGGGTCCCAAGGTGGATTTTGGGGTTCCCAGGTGGATTTTGGGGTGAATTTTGGGATTTTGGGGTGAATTTTGGGGATTTTGGGACATTTTGGGGCTCTCACCGTGGTGTACTCGAAGTAGCAGAGGCAGACCTGGGATATTTTGGGTTATTTTGGGTGAATTTTGGGTGATTTCGTGCGGATTTTTGGGTATTTTTGGGGTCCCAAGGTGGATTTTGGGGTGAATTTTGGAGTTTTTGGGGTGAATTTTGGGGATTTTGGGGCTCTCACCGTGGTGTACTTGAAGTAGTAGAGGCAGATTTGGGACATTTTGGGTGAATTTTGGGTGCATTTTGGGTGATTTCGTGCGGGTTTTTGGGTATTTCAGGGATCCCAAGGTGGATTTTGGGGCAGATTTGGGGTTTTTGGGGTAAATTTGGAGGATTTTGGGACATTTTGGGCTCTCACCGTGGTGTACTCGAAGTAGTAGAGGCAGATTTGGGACGTTTCGGGTGAATTTTGGGTGCATTTTGGGTGATTTCGTGCGGGTTTTTGGGTATTTTGGGGTCCCAAGGTGGATTTTGGGGTGGATTTGGGGTTTTTGGGGTGAATTTTGGGGATTTTGGGGCTCTCCGGGTGTACTGGGGTAGTAGAGGCAGTTTTCGGGATGAACCAATTTGGGTGAATTTTTGAATTTTGGACCCGGAAAATCCGGGGCAAATTTTTTTAGGATTTTGGGAAAATTTGGGGTAAATTGGGAAAATTTGGGGAATTTTGGGCAAATTTAGGGGAAATTTGGGAGAAATTTTGGGGAAATCTGGGGGTTTGGGGCAAATTTTGGGGGGAATTTTGGGGGGGGAATTCAGAATTTTTACGATTTTTGGGAAATTTAGAATTTTTGGAGGAATTTTTGGGGAAATTTTGGGGAATTTTTGGGAATTTTGGGGGGAGAGGAATTTTGAGAAAATTCTTGGGGATTTTGAATAGATTTTTTGGGAATTTGGGAGATATTTGAATTTTGGGGAACTTAGGAAATTTAGGACCCTTTAGGAGAAACTGGGAGGATTTGGGGAGATTTGGGAAATTTGGGGAGATTTGGGGATTTGGGGAAACCTGGGAAAATTCAAGAAATTTGGGGGATTTGGGATTTTTGGGAAAAATTGGGGAATTTTGGGGGAATTTGGGGAATTTGGGACCTTTGGGGATTTTAAATTTGGGATTTTTTTCACAAAATGGAATTTTGGGGGGGATTTTTGGGGAAATTTGGGATTTTAGGGATTTTGAGGGAAAATTTGGGGATTTTGAGGGAAAATTTTTGGGGGGATTTTGGGGCTTTGGGTTTTGGGGATTTTTGGGGAATTTGGGAATTTTGGGGATTTGGGGAGATTTTGGGAAAAACCTTTGGGAACCTTTTGGGATTTTGGGGATTTTAGGGATTTTTGGGGAGGAGTTTTGGGATTTTGGGGAGATTTTAAGAATTTTGGGGGACTTTTAGGATTTTGGGAGAAAATTTTGATTTTGGGGGATTTGGGGATTTTTGGAGAGATTTTTGGGATTTTGGGGGTCCCAAGGCTGCCCTCCCCAATTTTCAGCACCTCACCTCCTGGGGATCCCAAAGGAACCGGGGAAATTTGGGGAATTTTGGGAAAATTTGGGAAAATTTGGGGAATTTTGGGAGGATTTTGGGATTTGGGGATTTTTTGGAAATTTGGGAATTTTGAATTTGGGGAATTTTCAGAATTTTGAGTTAATTTGGGGAAATTTTTAGGAAATTTGGGAATTTTTTTTCATAATTTCAGGGAATTTGGGGGGAATTTTGGGGAAGATTTGGAGGAAATTGGGGAATTTGAGAGAATTTTGTGGGATTTTGGAGGAAATTTTTGGAATGTTGGGGACATTTTTAAAATTTGGGGGGAAAATTCAGGGAATTTTTCAGGGAATTTGGGCAAATTGGGGGAATTTGGGATTAATTATTGGAATTTTGGGGAATTTATGGAAAATTTTGTGGGGTTTTGGGGAAATTTTAAAAAATTTGGGGGGAAATTGGGCAAAAAAGAGGAATTTTGGGATAAGTTTTAGAAAATTTTGGCAAATTTGGGGGGATTTGGGGAGAATTTGGGCAAATTAGGGAATTTTGGAGGAATTTGGGGGGGTTTGGGGGGAAATTTGGAAAATTTGGGGGAATTTTTGGAGAATTTTGGAAAATTGGGGAAGAATTTGGGAGGAATTTGGGGAATTTTCAGTGAAGAAAAGAAAGAAAAAGAAGAAATTTTTGGGATTTTGGGCAAAATCAAACTGGGAGAGACTTTGGAACTTTGGGGAGGGGGGGGCCAGGAGGTGGGATTTTGAGTGAAGTGGGAATTTTTGGGGAGTTTTGGGACCCACTTTAACCCCATTTTTGGTAAAATGCCCAAAATTTGGGTTTTTTGTGCAATTTGAGCGGGATTTTGGGGCGTTTAAGTGAGGGCGTGGCCCAGGTTGGGGGCGTGGCCTTGGGAAATTTGGCGTGGGGGTTTTGGGGTGCCCCCCACCCACTCTGAGCCAGATTTCAACCCCAAAACTGATCTAAACCCACCAAAATTTGGGATTTTGGAGTAATTTGAGCGGGATTTTGGGGGCGTGGCCAGGTAAGGGCATGGCCCAGGTGGGGTGGGCGTGGCTAAGAACAAGCCCCACCCACTTTAAGCCACTTAAAATCCCCATAGAACCTTAAAAAATCGCTAAAATTTGGGATTTTGGAGCAATTTGAGTGGGATTTTGGGGCGTGGCCAGGTGAGGGCATGGCCCAGGTGAGGTGGGCGTGGCCTGGGTGAAATGGGCGTGGCCACAACCGTGCCCCACCCACTCTGAGCCACATTTCAACCCCAAAACTGATCTAAACCCACCAAAATTTGGGATTTTGGAGTAATTTGAGCGGGATTTTGGGGGCGTGGCCAGGTGAGGGCGTGGCCTGGGTGGGGTGGGCGTGGCCCCGGTGGGGTGGGCGTGGCTAAGAACAAGCCCCACCCACTTTAAGCCACTTAAAAACCCCATAAAACCTTTTAAAATCCCTAAAATTTGGGATTTTGGAGCAATTAGAGTGGGATTTTGGGGCGTGGCCAGGTGGGGGCGTGGCCCCGGTGACGTGGGCGTGGCTAAGAACAAGCCCCACCCACTTTAAGCCACTTTAAAACCTCATAAAACCTTTTAAAAACCCTAAAATTTGGGATTTTGGAGCCATTTGAGTGGGATTTTGGGGGCGTGGCCAGGTGAGGGCGTGGCCAGGTGGAGTGGGTGTGGCCTGGGTGAAATGGGCGTGGCCACAGCCGTGCCCCACCCATTTTGTGCCACATTTCAACCCCAAAACTGATCTAAAACCACCAAAATTTGGGATTTTGGAGTAATTTGAGCGGGATTGGGGGCGTGGCCAGGCGAGGGCGTGGCCCAGGTGGGGTGGGTGTGGCCCAAGCATGGTGGGTGTGGCTAAGAACAGGCCCCACCCACTTTAAGCCACTTAAAAACCTCATAAAACCTTTTAAAATAAAAAAAATTTGGGATTTTGGAGCAATTTGAGCGGGACTTTGGGGGCGTGGCCAGGTGAGGGCGTGACCTGGGTGGGCGTGACCCAGGTGTGGTGGGCATGGCTAAGAACAAGCCCCACCCACTTTAGCCACTTTAAAACCCCACAAAACCTTAAAAAATCCCCAAAATCGGAATTTTGGAGCAATCAGAGCGGGATTTTTGGGGCGTGGCCAGGCGAGGGCGTGGCCCAGGTGCGGTGGGCGGGGCTTACCCAGCTTGAGCAGCCAGCCCTCGCGGTCGGGGTTGAAGAAGGTGTGCGTGAGGTCGTTGCCGTCGTCCTCGGGGATCTTGAAGGGCTCCGAGCGGATGCTCTCGTACAGGTTCTGCAATTCGGGGCAAATTCGGGAAAATTCAGGAAAATTCGGGATTTTGGGGAGTTTTTTTGGGGAAATTTTTATAAAGGGAATTTCAGGGGTGATTTTTGGGAATTTGGGGGGAAATTTGGGGATTTTGGGGGATTTTTGTGGGATTTGCAGAGGATTTGGGGGATTTGAGAGGAAATTTTGGGGAATTTTAGGGGATTTTGGTGAATTTTGGGGGGCATTTTGGGGAAATTCTGGGGAATTCCACCCCGAATGTGACCACGCCCACCTAAGCCCCCACCCACCGGCCCCACCCTCACAAGCCACGCCCCCAAACCCCTCCCAACCACCACAAACGCCCCTAAAATCCCCATTTTCCCACCTTTTTCTCCCCAAATTTTGCCCCAAATGTGACCACGCCCACTCAGACCACACCCACCGATCACACCCTCATAGGCCACGCCCACAAGGTCCCACTTTGACCACACCCACCTCGAACCACGCCCCTGAAATCCCCAAAATCCCCATTTTTCACCTTTTCCTCCCCAAATTTCGCCCCAAATGTGATCACGCCCACTCAAGCCACACCCATCGACCACGCCCTCATAAGCCACGCCCCAGATACACGCCCAAACCAAACCACGCCCACTGCACCTCCTCAGATCCCTCCCAAATTGATTTTTTCCCTTTTTTGACCACAAAATCCCCATTTTTTCACATTTTTCTCCCCAAATTCCACCTTAAGCATGACCACACCCACTCAGACCACGCCCCCATAAACCACGCCCCCAGATCCCTCGTTTAGACCACACCCACCTCAAACCACGCCCCTAAAATACCCCAAAATCCCAATTTTTACCTTTTTAACCACAAAATCCCCATTTTTTCACCTTTTTCTCCCCAATTTTCACCCCAAATGTGACCACACCCACTCAGACCACGCCCCTATAAGCCACGCCCCCAGAACCCCCATTGCAGCACACCCGCCTCAAACCACACCCCTAAAACACCAAAAATTCCCAATTTTTTCACATTTTTGACCACAAAATCCCCATTTTTTCATTTTTTCCTCCCCAAATTTCACCCCAAATGTGACCACACCCACTCAGACCACACCCACCGACCACACCCTCATAAGCCACGCCCACAAATCCCCATTCAAGCCACATCCACCTCAAACCACGCCCACAAATCGCTCCAAACCACCCCCAAAATTCCCAATTTTTCACCTTTTTCCCCCCAAATTCCACCTTAAACTTGACCACACCCACTCAGACCACACCCCCATAAGCCACGCCCCCAAAACCCCTTTGCACCACACCCACCTCAAACCACGCCCCTAGAATCCAAAAAAAATCCCATTTTTTTACCTTTTTGTCCACAAAATCGCCATTTTTTCACCTTTTTCCCCCAAATTTCGCCCCCCACACCTGTGCCACACCTGTGCCCCGCCCCCGGGCCCCGCCCACCCTGAGCAGCTCCTCGGGCAGGTCGCCGCCGTCGTTGATGCCGCGGTTCATGGCCACGAAGCGCTCGGCCGAGGGCTTGTCCCGCACGTTGGGGTTGTGCAGGCTCGTGTTGAGCATGATCACCGCGAAGGACAGCACGTAGCACGTGTCTGCACAGGTAACACAGGTGAGACACAGGTGAGCTCCTAGACCGGCCAGGTGTGCCCCTGTCCCACCCAGGTGTGGCCCTGAATCACCCCAGGTGTGTTTGTGTGAGCCCAGGTGTGGCTCTGTCCCACCCAGGTGTGTCCTAGGTGTGCCCAGGTGTGCCCAGGTGTGTCCAGGTGAGCTCCTAACCTGACCAGGTGTGTCCCTGTCCCACCCAGGTGTGGCTCTGTGCCACTCAATTGTACTTCTGTCCCACCCAGGTGTGCCCAGGTGTGTTTGTGTCAGCCCAGGTGTGCCCAGGTGTGTCCCAGGTGTGTCCCTGTCCCACCCAGGTGTATCCTAGGTGTGTCCAGGTGTGTCCAGGTGTGTCCAGGTGTGCCCAGGTGTGTCCCTGTCCCACCCAGGTGTGTCCCAGGTGTGCCCAGGTGTGTCCCGCACGTTGGGGTTGTGCAGGCTCGTGTTGAGCATGATCACGGCGAAGGACAGCACGTAGCACGTGTCTGCACAGGTAACGCCACAGGTGAGCTCCTAACCTGGCCAGGTGAGCTCAGGTGTGTGCCTGTCCCACCCAGGTGTGGCGCTGTGCCACTCAATTGTGTCTTTGTCCCACCCAGGTGTGCCCAGGTGTGTTTGTGTCAGCCCAGGTGTGTCCAGGTGTGCCCAGGTGTGTCCCTGTCCCACCCAGGTGTGTCCCAGGTGTGCCCCAGGTGTGTCCCTGTCCCATCCAGGTGTGTCCCAGGTGTGCCCCAGGTGTGTCCCAGGTGTGCCCCAGGCGTGCCCAGGTGTGTCCCTGTCCTACCCAGGTGTGTCCCAGGCGTGCCCAGGTGTGTCCCTGTCCTACCCAGGTGTGTCCCAGGTGTGTTTGTGTCAGCCCAGGTGTGCCCAGGTGTGTCCCAGGTGTGTCCAGGTGTGTCCCAGGTGTGTCCCAGGTGTGCCCAGGTGTGTCCCAGGTGTGCCCAGGTGTGCCCAGGTGTGTCCCGCACGTTGGGGTTGTGCAGGCTCGTGTTGAGCATGATCACGGCGAAGGACAGCACGTAGCACGTGTCTGCACAGGTAACACAGGTGAGGTCCTGACCCGGCCAGGTGAGCTCCTGACCCGGCCAGGTGAGCTCAGGTGTGTGCCTGTCCCACCCAGGTGTGGCGCTGTGCCACTCAATTGTGTCCCTGTCCCACCCAGGTGTGCCCAGGTGTGTCCAGGTGAGCTCCTAGACTGGCCAGGTGTGCCCCTGTCCCACCCAGGTGTGTCCCTGAATCACCCCAGGTGTGTCAGTGATACCCCAGGTGTGGCTCTGTCCCACCCAGGTGTGTCCCAGGTGTGCCCAGGTGCGTTACCTGTGCAGGTGAACACGCCCGGGTTGCAGAGGCAGCAGCGCTGGGTGTGTCAGTGATACCCCAGGTGTGCCCAGGTGTGTCAGTGATACCCCAGGTGTGTCAGGGCTGTGCCCAGGTGTGCCAGGTGCGTTACCTGTGCAGGTGAACACGCCCGGGTTGCACAGGCAGCAGCGCTGGGTGTGTCAGTGATACCCCAGGTGTGTCAGTGATACCCCCAGGGCTGTGCCCAGGTGTGCCCAGGTGTGCCCAGGTGTGCCCGTTACCTGTGCAGGTGAACACGCCCGGGTTGCAGAGGCAGTAGCGCTGGGTGTGTCAGTGATACCCCAGGTGTGTCAGGGCAGTGCCCAGGTGTGTCAGGGCTGTGCCCAGGTGTGCCCAGGTGATCTCACCTGTGCAGGTGAACACGCCCGGGTTGCAGAGGCAGCAGCGCTGGGTGTGTCAGTGATACCCAGGTGTGCCCAGGTGTGTCAGTGATACCCCATGTGTGTCAGGGCTGTGCCCAGGTGTGCCCAGGTGTGCCAGGTGCGTTACCTGTGCAGGTGAACACGCCCGGGTTGCAGAGGCAGTAGCGCTGCGCGAACGCCTCCATCATGCGATCGATTTTCTGCGCCTCCCCCGGCAGCCGGAAACTCCACAGGAACTGCCTGGAACGTTCCGGAAAAAATCACACCTGGGGTTACCTGGGACTCACCTGGGACTGCCTGAAACCCCCCCCAAAAATCACACCTGGGGTTACCTGGGACTCACCTGGGACTGCCTGAAACCCCCCCCAAAAATCACACCTGGGGTTACCTGGGACTCACCTGGAACTGCCTGAAACCCCCCCAAAAATCACACCTGGAACTACCTGAAACCCCCCCAAAAATCACACCTGGGGTTACCTGGGACTCACCTGGAACAGCCTGAAACCCCCCCAAAAATCACACCTGGAACTGCCTGAAACCCCCAGAAATCACACCTGGAACTACCTGAAACCCCCCCAAAAATCACACCTGGGGTTACCTGGGACTCACCTGGAACTGCCTGAAACCCCCCCCAAAAATCACACCTGGGGTTACCTGGCACTCACCTGGAATTACCTGAAACACCTGGAAATTCCCAAAAATCACACCTGGAATTACCTAAAACTCACCTGGGGTTACCTGAGACTCACCGGGGGTCACCTGGGACATCCCAAGTCCACCTGAGATCCCTCAAAATTCACCTGAGATAGCCCAGAACTCACCTGGGAGCCCCCCCAGGTCACCCCCCTTCATCTCCAGGTGTGTCCCACCCCCCCAGGTGTGCCCAGGTGTGCTCAGGTGTGTCCCAGGTGTGCCCTCAAGTGTGTCCCACCGCCCCAGGTGTATCCCAGGTGTGCCCAGGTACCCCCACGTGTGCCCCAGGTACCCCCAGGTGTATCCTAGGTGGCCCCAGGTGTGCCCCAGGTGTATCCCAGGTGTGTCCAGGTGAGTCTCCAGCCCCCCCCAGGTGTGCCCCAGGTGTGTCGCACCCCCCTCCAGGTGTGCCCAGGTGTGTCCCAGGTGTGTCCCAGGTGTGTTGTCGTCCCCCCCCCCCAGGTGATCTCACCTGAGCGCCTGCACCAGGTTGAGGTCGGTGAACTCGTGCAGGTCCACGAAGGCGTGGAGCACGCCCAGGTTAAACTCCTCCCTAGGGGCGGGGCTGGGCTGTCAATCACACCTGGCCACACCCACCCCCATCATTCACCCTTTTAACAGCCCAGTTCTGCCCCTGTCAGTCATCCCTGGCCACGCCCACTCCATAATTCACTCTTTTAACAGCCCAGTCCAGTCCCTGTCAATCACACCTGGCCACACCCACCCCCATCATTCACTCTTTTCACAGCCCAGTTCTGCCCCTGTCAGTCATCCCTGGCCACGCCCACTCTATCATTCACCCTTTTAACAGCCCAGTCCAGACCCTGTCAATCACACCTGGCCACGCTCACTCCGTAATTCACCCCTTTAACAGCCCGGTCCAGCCCCTGTCAATCACACCTGGCCACGCCCACCTCATTATTCACCCATTTACCAGCTCAGTCCAGCCCTGTCAATCATTCCTGGCCATGCCCACCATGTCAATCACCCACTTACCAGCCCAGTCTAGCCCCTGTCAATCATCCTGGCCACACCTACTCTGTCACTCATCCATGGCCACGCCCACCCTGTTAATCACCACTGTAACACCCCAGTCCAGCCCCTGTCAATCATCCTTGGCCACGCCCACATCCACAGACTAGGCCCGCCCACCCCCTGTCAATCATCCCAAGCAATCCCAGTCCATCCCAAGCCTGCCCACCCCCTGTCAGTCAGGGGTAGCCCTAGGCAATCCCAGTCCACGCCCACAGGTTGGAACTTTAACCCCCCCACTGGCTCCAATCATTGTTCCCCAGTCCCTCCCAGTCCCCCTTTAACCCCTCCCAGTTGCTCCCAATCCCCTCCCAGTCTCTCCCAGTCCATCCCCGTCCCCCATAATCCCCTCCCAGTCACCCTTTAACCCTTCCCAGTCGCTCCCAGTTACTCCCAGTCCATCCCAGTTCATCCCAGTCTCTCTTTAACCCCTCCCAGTGGCTCCCAAATCATCCCACTTCCCTTGACCCAGTGGCAGTCCATCCCAGTCCCCCAGTCCGTCCCAGTCCCCTCCCAGTCCCCTCCAGTCCATCCCAGTCCATCCCAGTCCGTCTTTAACCCCTCCCAGTCCATCCCAGTTCCTCTCAATCCCATCCCAGTCCCTCCCAGTCCATCCCAGTCTGTCCCAGTCCCTGCCAATCCCCTTTTAACCCCTCCCAATCCTCTCCCAGTCCCTCCCAATCCCCTCCCAGTGGCTCCCAGTCCCTGTTTAACCCCTCTCAGTGGCTCCCAGTGGCTCCCAGTGGCTCCCAGTATGTCCCAGTATGTCCCAGTGGCACCTCTCGCCCAGGTAATCCCCGATGGCTGTTTTGTTGAGCCCCTCCCAGTCCATCCCAGTCCCTCCCAGTGGCTCCCAGTCCCCGTTTAACCCCTCCCAGTGGCTCCCAGTCCCTGTTTAACCCCTCCCAGTGGCTCCCAGTATGTCCCAGTCCATCCCAGTGGCACCTCTCGCCCAGGTAGTCGCCGATGGCCGTTTTGTTGAGCCCCTCTCCCTTGTAGAGGAAGCGCGCGATGTCCTCGGCCGTGTGCCGCAGCAGCTCCTGCTCCACCAGGAACTGGATCCCCTGGGAAAACACCAAAATTCCCAAAAATTCCCAAAATTCCCGAAAAATTCCCACCCAAAATCCCAAAATCCCCACCCAAAACCCCAAAATTCGCGCGTTTTAGAGCCAAAATTTCAAATTTTTAAGCATCAAAAGGGAAAAATTCACCCTTTAAATTCCCCAAAACACCTCAAAATTCAAAACCCTAAAATTCCCAAAAAATTCCCAAAAAATTCCCACCCCAAACCCCAAAATCCCCACGCAAAAAAAACCAAAATTCATGGGTTTATAGGGGAAAATTTGCATTTTTTACACTGAAAATTGGTAAAAATTCACATTTTTAAGCCTCAAAACACCTCAAATTCCCCCCAAAATTCCCAAAATTCCCAAAAATTCCCACCCCAAACCCCAAAATTCCCATGCAAAAACCCCAAAATCCGCGGGTTTCAGAGCGAAAATTTGTGGTTTTTACACCAAAATTGGGAAAATTCACATTTTTTAAGCCTCAAAACACCCAAAATTGCCCCGAAAATTCCCCCTAAAATTCCCAAAAACTCCCAACCATTCCCAAAAAATTCCCACCCAAAACCCCAAAATCCGCGGGTTTTAGAGCGAAAATTTGTAAAAATTCAAATTTTTACACATCAAAAACAGTAAAAATTCACATTTTTATGCATCAAAACCACACAAAATTGCCCCCCAAAATTCCCAAAAATTCCCAACCATTCCCAAAAATTTCCACCCAAAACCCCAAAAATTCCCACGCAAAAACCCCAAAACTCACATTTTTTATAGGCAAAATTTACATTTTTTACACTGAAAATTGGTAAAAATTCACATTTTTAAGCCTCAAAACACCCCAAAATTGCCCCCCAAATTGCCCCAAAATTCCCAAAATTCCCCAAAAATTCCCAACCATTCCCGAAAAATTCCCACCCAAAATTTTTCCCCAAATTTTCATTCAAAAACCCCAAAATTCCCCCCAAAATATGGCTAAAATTTCTCCGGTTTTCACTCCAAATTGGGAAAAATTCACATTTTAAAACTTTAAAACAAAAAAAAAAATTCCCCAATTTTTCCTGCTCGTTCCCCAAAATTCCCAAAAATTCCAACAAAAATTCCCAAAAATTTTGAAACCCCAAAAAATCCAAAAAAAATCCCAAAATTCCCATTTTTACCATAAAAATTCACATTTTTTACATTGAAATTTGGCAAAAATTCCAATTTTTGAGCCTCAAAACACCCACAAATTTCAAATTCCCAGAATTCCCCGAAATTCCTCCAGAATTCTGCCCAAAATCCCCCAAAATTCCCACCCAAATCCTCCCAAATCCCTAAAATTTTTCCCCAAATTTTCACAAAATTCCTCCTGACCTTCCCCAAAATCCTCCCTAAAATTTCTCCGAAATTCCTCCAAATTCCCCCCAAATCCACCCCAAAATTCCCAAAAACTTCCCCCAAAATAAAAAAAAAATTCCTCCAATATTTTCCAATACGTTCCCCAAAAAATTCCCAAAAATCCAACAAAAATTCCTCAAAAATTTCACCCCAAATTCCCCCCAAATGCCAAAAAAATTCCCAAAATTCCCCAAAAAATTCCCTGGAAAATTAAAAAAAATCCCCCAAATTTCCCCAAAATTCACCAAATTTTTCCCAAAATTCCCCCCAAAGTTCCCAATTTCCCTCCAAAATTCCCAAAATTCCCCCCAAAATTCCCAATTTTCCCCAAAATTCCCAAATTTCCCCCAAATTTCCCGATCCTGACCTTTTTGGGGTCCATGTTGAATTTCTTGGGGCTGTTTCCCCATATTTTGGGGACATTTTGGGGGTCTTTTTGGAAATGTTTGGGAGTTTTGGGATATTTTGGGGAATATTTTGGGGTTGTTCTGGGGGTGTTTTGGGGGATATTTTGGGAATATTTGGGGATATTTTGAGGATATTTTGGGGATATTTTGGGGTTGTTCTGGGGGTGTTTTGGGGGTATTTTGGGGAATATTTTGGGAATATTTGGGGCTATTTTGGGGAATATTTTGGGGATATTTGGGGCTATTTTGGGATATTTTGGGATATTTTGAGGGTGTTTTGGGGAATATTTTGGGGGTGTTTTGGGAATATTTTGGGGATATTTTGGGGATATTTTGGGGCTGTTTTGGGGAATATTTTGGGGATATTTTGGGGAATATTTTGGGAATATTTTGGGATATTTTGGGGCTATTTTGGGGAATATTTTGGGGATATTTTGGGGTTGTTTTGGGGATAGTTTTTCTGGATATTTTGGGGTTGTTCTGGGGATATTTTGGGGAATATTTTGGGGATATTTTGGGGTTGTTCTGGGGGTGATTTTGGGGATATTTTGGGGATATTTTGGGGTTGTTCTGGGGGTGTTTTGGGGGATATTTTGGGGATATTTTGGGGCTATTTTGGGATATTTTGGGGATATTTTTTCTGGGTGTTTCTGGGGTGTTTTGGGGGATATTTTGGGGATATTTTGGGGTTGTTCTGGGGAATATTTTGGGGATATTTTGGGGATATTTTGGGATATTTTGGGGATGTTCTGGGGCTGGTTTGGGGACATTTTGGGGGTGTTCTGGGGGTGTTTTGGGGGATATTTTGGGAATATTTGGGGATATTTTGAGGATATTTTGGGGATATTTTGAGGTTGTTCTGGGGTTGTTCTGGGGGTGTTTTGGGGGATATTTTGGGGGATATTTTGGGGAATATTTGGGGCTATTTTGGGGTATCTTAGGGGATATTTTGGGGATATTTTGGGGGTGTTCTGGGGGCGTTTTGGGGAATATTTTGGGGATATTTTGGGATATTTTGGGGATGTTCTGGGGGTGTTTTGGGGAATATTTTGGGAATATTTTGGGGATATTTTTGGGGTGTTCTGGGGCTGTTTTGGGGACATTTTGGGGGTGTTCTGGGGGTGTTTTGGGGGATATTTTGGGGGATATTTTGGGGAATATTTGGGGCTATTTTGGGGTATCTTAGGGGATATTTTGGGGATATTTTGAGGTTGTTCTGGGGGTGTTTTGGGGGATATTTTGGGAATATTTGGGGATATTTTGAGGATATTTTGGGGATATTTTGAGGTTGTTCTGGGGGTGTTTTGGGGGATATTTTGGGGATATTTTGGGGGTGCTCCGCGGGCGCCTGACCTGCCCTCGTTGGCCTCGAGCCCCTCGACCTCGCTGATGGCCTCGCTGAGCTCCTCGCGCAGGCGCTGGATCTCCCCCAGCAGCTCCTGCTTGCGGCGCCGGATGGACTCGAGCTCCCGCCGCTCCTCGGGGGACAGGTCCGGGGGCACTGCGGGCACACCTGGGCATCAGCCCGGCACACCTGGGCACACCTGGGCACATCCCTGACACACCTGGGGGGCACGCCTGGGCACATCCCTGGCACACCTGGGTACATCCCTGGCACACCTGGGCACACCTGGGTACGTCCCTGGCACACCTGGGCACATCCCTGGCACACCTGGGCACGCCTGGGTACATCCCTGGTACACCTGGGCACACCTGGGCACACCTGGGTACATCCCTGGCACACCTGGGCGTGTGCCCGGCACACCTGGGTACATCCCTGGCACACCTGGGCACACCTGGGTACATCCCTGACACACCTGGGCACGCCTGGGCACATCCCTGGCACACCTGGGTACATCCCTGGCACACCTGGGCACGCCTGGGTACATCCCTGGCACACCTGGCCGTCAGCCCGGCACACCTGGGCACACCTGGGCACGCCTGGGTACATCCCTGGCACACCTGGGCATGTGCCCGGCACACCTGGGTACATCCCTGGCACACCTGGGTACATCCCTGCCACACCTGGGCACACCTGGGTACATCCCTGGCACACCTGGGTACAACCCTGGCACACCTGGGCACGCCTGGGCACATCCCTGGCACACCTGGGTACATCCCTGGCACACCCGGGCGTGAGCCCGGCACACCTGGGCACACCTGGGCACATCCCTGGCACACCTGGGCACACCCCAGGAACTCCGCTCTGGGAGATCTGGATCCCTGGCCACGCCCACAGCACACCTGGACACGCCCACAGCACATCCTGGGCACACCTGGGCCCACCCCAGGAACTCCACTCTGAGATATTTGGGTCCCTGGCCACGCCCACATCCCATCTGGCCATGCCCACATCCCACCTGGCCACACCCAGAGTGCCCAGACCACGCCCACATCCCACATGAGCGCACCTGGCCACGCCCACAGCTCCCAGACCATGCGCACATCCCACCTGGCCACGCCCACACTGCTCTGACCATGCCCACATCACACCTGGGCACACCCACACCTCTGTGGCCACGCCCATATTATAACTGGCCACGCCCACATTGCCATGACCACGCCCATTTCACACCTGGCCATCCTTTCCTTTACCACGCCCCTTTCCAATCAAGCTCCACCTCCTCATTAAAACATTATCACCTCACCCTCTCAAAGGCCACGCCCCTTTTTGCATATAAAGAAGTTGGGGTGTGGTCTGACCAAAAGGGGCGTGGCCATTACAATAACACGTGGCTCAACCCAAAGGGGTGTGGTCCGATTAGCATATGCGGGTGGGCGTGGCTTGATACAAATAAGGTGTGGTTGAGGGAAGGGGTGGGGTTTGCGATAAGGGGCGTGGTCAATTCGAAAGGGCGTGGCCCCTCGCCCATCATTGAATACTGACCCCACCCCGCCGGATTGGCCCCGCCCACCCACGTGTCCCACCCCTCCCCATTTTCCCACCGCGCCCATCACGTGACCGCGCCTCGCTCCCCCATTGGCCGGCGCCTCACGAACTCCCCCTCCCCCCCCCTTTCCCCTCACGTTCCCCTCACGATTTTCCCGCCCGGCCGCGGTGCCCGCCCCGGTGCCCGCCGCGGTTCCCGCCCGCTCCCGCCGCCCTCAGCGGCCTCACCGTAAACTCCGTCCTCCATGGCGGCCCCGGGGCCGCTCGGCCGCGGCCGCTCCGCTGCTCCCGCCCCGCTCCGCCCGCTCCGCCCGCCCCGCCGGGCCCGGGCCCGCTCCGGCTCCGCCGCACGGCGGCTCCCGCCCTTCAGCGCCGCCACCGCCAATCAGCGCCGCGCCAGGGGTGAGTGACGGGCGGCTCGGCCAATGGGAAGCGGAGAAAGGCGGGAGCAATGCTCTAACGAATGAGACCGCGCTGTGGTGTGATTGGCAGTGGTTTTGACCAATCAAAAGGTTGTAGGGCGGGGCGGCGTTGTTCTGATGTGATTGACAGCTACTTCAGCCAATAGCAAGGGAACTTGCTGAAGGGGCGGGTCTTCACGCTTTGATTGGGTTTTGCGGCGTGCTTATTAATATTAATGAGGGCTATTGATATTAATGAGGTTTCCTGGTGTTCTGTGGGACCTTTCCACGTCCCAAATGTCCCAAATTCCCCAAAACGCCCCCAAACGTCTCCAAACCCTCCAAATTGCCCAAAAAATTCTCACAGAATAACCCCAAAATGGTCCCAAACCCCCCAAATTTCCCAAAATCCCACAAAACGACCCCAAAATGACCCCAAATTCCCAAAGTTTTCACGAAATAATTCAAAAATTATTCCATATTCCCAAAACGCCCACAATATAATCCCAAATGGCCCCAATTTCCCAAAATTTTCCCCCAAACAGCCCCAAATTCGCAAAAAAATCCCCAAAATTCCCCTCAAACGACCCCAAATATGCCAAGTTCCCCAATTTTCCGCAAAATGTCCCAAAAGTCCCCAAAATTCCCGTTTTTCACGCTTGGTTTTTATTGGAAAGAGCGAAATTCCCGTAAAAATTTGCATGCGGGGGGCGGGGCCAGGCCGAGGGGCGGGGCTTGGGCCTGGAAAGGGGCGGGGTTTAAAGGCAAGGGCGTGGCCAACGCGCCGGGAGCGCGGTTTTATCACAAACGGGGCGTGGCCACAGCCGGGGTGGTGAAGGGGGCGTGGCCTGAGCTGGGTGAGGGGCGGGGTTTGGGTGGGAGGGGCAGAAAGGGGGGGTTTTGTAAAGGGGGCGGGGTTTAGAAAAGGGGCGGGGCCTGGGCTGTTCCGGGGGGGGGGCTCCCGATGATCCCAGCCCCCCCCACCAGGGGCGATGGATAACTGGGACAAACTGGGAGGGACTGGGACAAACTGGTCCAAACTGGTCCAAACTGGTCCAGATTGCTCCAGGGAACTGGGATTTACTGGTCCAAACTGGTCCAAGGAAACTGGGCCAAACTGGTCCAAACTGGTCCAGACTGGTATTGGAAAACTGGGGGATACTGGTGCAGAGAACTGGTCTGGACTGGGACAAACTGGTCCAGGGAAACTGGAAGTTACTGGCACAAACTGGTCCAAACTGGTCCGGGGTTACTGGGGGATACTGGTCCCATATCAGGAAGTGAACTGGTCCAAACTGGTCCAAACTGGTCCAGATTGTTCCGGGAAAACTGTAGTTACTGGTCCAAACTGGTCCAGGGAAACTGGGGGATACTGGTCCCATGTCAGGCAGTGAACTGGTCCTAACTGGTCTGGGGAAACTGGGAGAAACTGGTCCAGATTAATCCAGAGAACTGGTCCAAACTGGTCCAAACTGGTCCAAACTGGTCCAAATTGCTCTGGGGAAACTGGGATTTACTGGTCCAAACTGGTCCAAACTGGTCTGGTCCCAAATCAGGGTGAACTGGTCCCAACTATCCAGGGTCCAAGTGAACTGGGAGTTACTGGTCCAAACTGGTCCAAACTGGTCCATACTGGTCTGTACTGGTCCATAGTGGTCCGTACTGGTCCGTACTGGTTTATACTGGTCCGTACTGGTCCATACTGGTCCATACTGGTTTATACTGGTGGGGACATCCCGGGGGTCCCAACCCCCCTTTGACCCCCCCAGGGGCTTGGGGGCATTTGGACCCCCGGGAATTTTTGGGGGGGAATTTTTGGGGGGGGGGCAAAATTTGGGGAATTTTGGGAAAATTTTGGGGGGCAAAATTTGGGGGAGGATTTGGGGGGGAATTTGGGGGATTTCAGGTGAATTTTGGGTGATTTTTGGTGAATTTTGGATTAATTTTAGGCTGAATTTTGGGGTGAATTTTTGGGCTGATTTTGGGTGAATTTTGGGGTGATTTGGGGGTGATTTTGGGGTGATTTGGAGTGAATTTAGGGATGATTTTTGGCTGATTTGGGGGGATTTTGGATGAATTTTAGGGTCTATTTTGAGTGAATTTTGGGTGATTTTTGGTGAATTTTGGATGAATTTTGGGTGAATTTTTGATGAATTTTGGGGTGATTTTGAGTGAATTTTGTGTGAGTTTGGGGGGTAATTTTGGCTAAATTTTGGGATGATTTTGAGTGAATTTTATGTGATTTTTGGGGTAATTTTGGCTAAATTTTGGGATAATTTTGAGTGAATTTTGGCTAATTTTGGGCTGATTCCAGCATGAATTTGGAGTGAATTTTAGATGAATTTTGAGTTATTTGGGCTGATTTTGGATTAATTTTGGATAAATTTGGGGTGATTTGGGGGTGATTTTTGGATGAATTTTGTGGTCAATTTTTAGTGAATTTTGGATGATTTTTGGTGGATTTTGGGGCGATGTTTTGGGCTGATTTTGGGCTGATTTTGGATCAATTTTGATTTTTTGGGGCTGATTTTTTGGGAACTTGGGGATTTTGGGGTGATTTTATTTTTTGGGAATTTTTGAATTTTGGATTAAGTTTGGGATGAATTTTGAGAGAATTTTCGGTGATTTGGGGGTGAATTTTGAGATGATTTAAGGTGAATTTAGGGGCAATTTTGGGTGAATTTTGTATGAATTTTGGGGTGAATTTGGAGAGATTTGGGGGTGATTTTGTGAGAATTTTGGGGTGATTTTAAGGTGAATTTTGGGGTGATTTGGGGGTGATTTTTGGGTGGTTTTGGGTGAATTTTGGATGAATTTTGGGGTGATTTTGGGCTGATTTTGGGGTGATTTTTGGATTAATTTTGGGCTGATTTTGGGGTGATTTTGGGGTGAATTTTGGCTGAATTCTGGGGTGATTTTGGGATGGTTTTGGGTGAATTTTGGGTAAAATTTGGATGAATTTTGGGGTGATTTGGGGGTGATTTTGGGGTGAATTTTGGGTGGTTTTGAGGTGAATTTTGGGCTGCATTTGGGCTGATTTGGGGCTGATTTTGAGGTGATTTTGGGGTGGTTTTGGGTGAATTTTGGGTGAATTTTGGGGTGATTTTAAGGTAAATTTTGGATTGGTTTTGGGGGTTGATTTTGAGGTGATTTTTGGACTATTTTTGGCTGATTTTGGGGATTTTGAATTTTTGGGGTTTTTGATTTTTTGAGTGAATTTTGGACTATTTTTTGGCTGATTTTGGGTGAATTTTGGGTTGATTTTGGGGTGAATTTTGGGCAGATTTTGGGCAATTTCAGCCCCCCTAGACCGGGGTCGTTTTCCTGTTGAGGGTCCCGGTGCCCCCCCCGGGGGTCTCGGCCCCTCCCCGCCCCTCCCCTGCAGCGTCAGGAAGGCCCCGGGGGGGGGAGGGGGAGGGGCGGGGCCGGGCGTGCCGGGCGGGGCCGGGGGGGGGAGGGGCGCCGCCCCGGGGGGCGGGGGAGGCGGGGACGAGGCCACGCCCACCGCGGCCGGGGGGAGGGGCCCTTCCCCCACGGCCCCGCCCCCCCGGCTCAGGGTGTACATGGAGATCTCGGCGGGGGGGGGAGGGGAGGCCGAGGCTTTCCCGCGCGGCTGGGGGGGCGGGGGCGGGGAGGGGTCACGTGACTTGCCGCTGGAGCGCGAGCCCGAGCGCGAGCGGCGGCGCGGGGGGCGGGGCCTGGACAGCGGGGGCGGGGCCTGGCGGGGCAGGAGCGGCGGCGGGGGCGGGGCCGGCGGCGGGGGCGGGGCCTTGCGGTGCCGCTCGATGTAGAGGTTCACGGCCAGGACCCCGATGGCCTCGGCCAGGATGAAGGACACGCCCCCGAAATAGAAGCTCCACCCATAGCTGTAGGGGGAGGGGCGGCGCTCCCCGTCCCGCCGGGGGGGGGAGGGGAGGCCCCCCCCGGACCCCTCCCCCCCCGCGTTGGCCGAGATGTAAACGATGACGCCGATGATGTTGGACAGGCCTGGCGGGGAACGAAAGGGTTAAACCCGTTAGTGGGGAGGGGGGAATTAAAAAAAATTTATTAAAAATTGTTTTTAAAAATTAATTTACAAAATTTAAAAAAAAATTAGTTAAAAGCTAATTTTTAAAAATTAATTTTTAAAACAATTTTAAAAAATTAATTTAAAAACATTTTAAACTAATTTTTAAATTAATTTTTTAAAAATTTATTTTTAAAAAATTAATTAAAACCTATTTTTTAAAATTAATATTAAAAAAAAATTTAAAAATAATTTAAAATATTTTTTAAAAATTCATTTTAAAATAACTTTTTTAAAATTAATTTTAAAATTTTTCTTAATTAAATTTAAAAAATTTAAAAAATTAATTGAAAAAAGAATTTTTAAACATAATTTTAAAAGATACTTGTACAACTTAATCTAAAAATAAAAGAGAATTTTAAAATAATAAAAAATTAATTTAAAATGTTATTTTAAAAATTAATTGAATTTAAAAATAATTTTAAAATATTTTTAAAATTAATTAAATTGTGATTTTAAAAATTAATTGAATTCAGAAATAATTTAAAAATATTTTTTAATATTTGATGCATTTTGGGGTGAATTTTAGGGTTTTCTGGATGAATTTTAGGGATGGATTTTGGGGATATTTTGATGCATTTTGTGATGAATTTTGGGGTGAATTTTGGGGGTTTTGGGATGGATTTTTGGATGGATTTTTGGGGAGGTTTTGATGAATTTTGGGATGGATTTTGGGGTGAATTTTGGGAGTTTTGGGATGGATTTTTGGGTGGATTTTTGGGGATATTTTGATGAATTTTGGGGTGAATTTTGGGGTTTTTGTGATGAATTTTGGGGTGAATTTTGGGGTTTTCACCCTCACTCACCCGCGGCCACGAAGAGGATGCCGGGATGGATTTTTGGGGATTTGATGAATTTTGGGATGGAGTTTGGGGTGGATTTGGGGATATTTTGGGGTGAATTTTGGGGTTTTGGGATGGATTTTTGGGTGGATTTTGGGATGGATTTTTGGGGATATTTTGATGAATTTTGGGGTGAATTTTGGGTTTTTCACCCTCACTCACCCGCGGCCACGAAGAGGATGCCGGCGCCGAGCACGAGGCTGGTGCGGGCGCGCCGCAGCCGCGAGGCCGCCACGCAGAGCCCGCCCAGCAGCAGCAGCACCGCGCTCAGGATCGGGAAAATGCTCGAGGCCCGGACCACGCCTGCACACAGAGAAACCGGCCAATCAGGGCGCAGGAGAGACCCTCGGCGGCCAATGGGGGCGCTGGGAGCGGGCGGCCAATCAGGGAGCAGCAATGGAGGAGGGTTTGGGAGTTGTGACCAATCAGAACGCGGCAAGGGAGGGGGATCTGGTTTGGGATTTCTGACCAATCAGAGCGCAGCAATTGAGGAAGGTCTGGGAGCTCTGACCAATCAGGGAGCGACGTTGGGAAAGGGATCTGGGAGTTCTGACCAATCAGAGCACAGCAATGGAGGGAGGTCTGGGAGCTCTGACCAATCAGGGCGCAGCATTGAGAAGGGAGCTGGGAGATCTGACCAATCAGGAAGCAGCACTGAAAAGGGGATCTGGTCTGGCCAGCCAATCAGGAATCGCCACTGGAAGGGGATTTGTTCTCTCTGACCAATCAGAGCCCAGCAATGAAGGGGGATCTGTTATCTTTGGCCAATCAGGGAGCCGGGCGTGGTTGCCATGGTAACGCGAGGCTGGGTACCAGGCTGTCGCCATGGCAACGGCCGTGGCATTTCTGGGACGGTTGCCAGGGAGGCCACGGGGTCGTCACCATGGCAACGGCAGTGCTGTGAGGATGCTGGGAGCGTTGCCATGGAAACAGCAGCACTGAGAGGATGCTGGGAGCGTCACCATGGCAACGTCTGGGCCGGGAGGATGCTGGGAGCGTTGCCATGGCAACGGCAGTGCCGGGAAGATGCTGGGAGCGTCACCATGGCGACGATAGCAGCCTCTATTGCGCGGTTGCCATGGCAATGCACGGCTGGGTACCACGCTGTCATCATGGTGACAGGAAGATGCTGGGAGCGTTGCCATGGAAACAGAAACCAGGGTTTGGTTCCCACGGTGACACAGGACATGGTTGCCACAGTGGCAGTGACATGGTTGCCATGGTGACAGGGACACGGTTGCCATGGTAACTCACGCAGCAGGTACTGGTGACAATGACAGTGACAGGGACACAGTTACCATGGTGACAGTGACACGGTTGCCATGGTGACAGTGACATGGTTGCCATGGTAACTCACGCAGCAGGTACTGGTGACAATGAGGTGACAATGACAGTGACACAGTTGCCATGGTGATGGCGACACGGTTGCCATGGTAACTCACGCAGCAGGTACTGGTGACAATGACAGTGACAGGGACACAGTTACCATGGTGACAATGACACGGTTGCCATGGTGACGGTGACACGGTTGCCATGGTAACTCACGCAGCAGGTACTGGTGACAATGACAGTGACAGGGACACAGTTACCATGGTGACAATGATACGGTTGCCATGGTGACAATGGCGGTTGCCATGGTAACTCACGCAGCAGGTACTGGTGACAATGACAATGACAATGTCCCCGTTGCCATGGTGACGGTGACACGGTTGCCATGGTAACTCACGCAGCAGGTACCTGGGGACACCAGTCGGGGTCATCAGGGGTCCTTGGGGACATTGATTGACATTGGGGACAGCCCCCGGGGCCTGGGGACATTGGGGACATTGGGGACATTGGGGACATTGGGGACATTGGGGACATTGGGGACATTGGGGACATTGAGAGGATTGGGGACATTGGGGACATTTGGGGGATTGGGGACATTGAGGTGGATTGGGACATTTGGGGATGTCCCAATGTCCCCGAAAGTGTCCCCAAGAGTGTCACCAATGTCCCCAACCCCATCCCAGGTGCCACCAATGCCACTGAACTCCATCCCAGATGTCACCAATGTCCCCGACCGCGTCAAAGGTGTCCCCAAGAGTGTCACCAATGTCCCCAACCCCATCCCAGCTGCCACCAATGCCACCAACCCCATCCCAGGTGCCACCAACCCCATCCAAGGTGACACCAACCCCCCTGAACCATGTCCCCAATGATACCAATGATGTTCCAGGTGCCACCAACCCCATCCCAGGTGACACCAATGCCCCTGAACCCCATCCCAGGTGCCATCAACCCCCCCGAACCATGTCCCCAATGTCCCCAATGATGTCCCTGGTGCCACCAACCCCATCCCAGGTGCCACCAACCCCATCCCAGGTGCCACCTGCCCCATCCCGGTGCCACCAGCCCTCCTGAACCATGTCCCCAATGCCACCAATGATGTCCCAGGTGCCACCAACCCCATCCCAGGTGCCACCAACCATCCCAAACCCCATCCCAGGTGCCACCAACCCCATCCCAGGTGCCACCAACCCCCCTGAACCATGTCCCCAATGCCACCAATGATGTCCCAGGTGCCACCAATGATATCCCAGGTGCAACCAACCCCATCCCAGGTGCCCCCAGCCCTCCCGCACCATGTCCCCAATGCCACCAATGATGTCCCAGGTGCCCCAGCCCCATCCCAGATGCCCCCAGCCCCATCCCAGGTGCCACCAAACCCCATCCAGAGGTGTCACCAGCCCCATCCCAGGTGCCATCAACCCCCTGAACCATGTCCCCAATGCCACCAATGATGTCCCTGGTGCCACCAACCCCATCCCAGGTGCCACCAATGCCCCCAAACCCCATCCCAGGTGCCCCCAAACCCATCCCAGGTGCCCCCAGCCCCATCCCCAAGCCCCAGTCCCACCCGCCACCAGCCCCATCCCCAGTGTCCCCAACTGTTAACCATGTCCCCAATGCCACCAATGATGTCCCTGGTGCCACCAACCCCATCCCAGGTGCCACCAACCATCCCAAACCCCATCCCAGGTGCCCCCAGCCCCATCCCAGGTGCCACCAATGCCCCTGAATCCCATCCCAGATGCCATCAACCCTCCTGAACCATGTCCCCAATGCCACCAATGATGTCCCTGGTGCCACCAGCCCCATCCCAGGTGCCACCAATGCCCCCAAACCCCATCCCAGATGCCACCAGCCCCATCCCGGGTGCCCCCAGCCCCATCCCAGGTGCCACCAATGCCCTCGAACCCCATCCCAGATGCCACCAACCCCATCCCAGATGCCACCAGCCCTATCCCAGGTGCCACCAACCCCATCCCAGATGCCACCAGCCCCATCCCGGGTGCCCCCAACCCCATCCCAGGTGCCACCAATGCCCCTGAACCCCATCCCAGGTGCCACCAGCCCCATCCCAGGTGCCACCAACACTCCCGCACCATGTCCCCAATGTCCCCAATGGTACCAGAGGTGCCCACGCCCCATCAGGGTGCCCCTGCCCCCCGCGCTCGTCCCAGCGCCCCCGCCGCACCCGAGGCCCAGCCCCCCAGAGGCCGGAGTGGGTGAGCCCCCCGTGCGCCGTGGCCGTGCCGGTCGCTGTCCCCACGCCGGTGGCGTTGCCGGTGGCGTTGCAGACGCGGGCGCGCGCGTACAGCCAGTAGTCGGTGCCGATGGCGATGGCCATGAGGCCGAAGGCCGCGAAGGCGCCCACGGCCGTCAGCAGCACCTGCGCCCCCGCCCCCAGAGCGCCCCGCCCCGCCACAGGGTGAGGATGCCCAGGGTGGGGGAGGGGTTAGAAAGGGGGGGCCGGGAAAGGGGAGGGGTTAAAAGGGGGGGGGTTTAAAAGGAGGGGGGGGGGGGAGGGCGGCAGCTCCGCCCCTCCCCAAAGGGGAGGGTTTAAAAGGGTGAGGATGCCCAGGGGGGGGGGGTTAAAAGGGGAGGGGTTTTAAAACGGGGAGGGGTTAAAAAGGGGGAGGTTTTTTAAAGGGGAGGGGTTAAAAGGGGAGGAGATTTAAAAGGGAGGGGTTAAAAAGGGGAGGGTTTAAAAAGGGGAGGGTTTTAAAAGGGGAGGGTTTAAAAAGGGGAGGGGTTTAAAAAGGGAGGGTTAAAAGGGGAGGGGTTAAAACGAAAAGGGGTTTAAAAAGGAGGGGTTTTGAGGGTGGGGGAGGGGAAATGGGGGGTGGGGAGGGATTTTGAAGGGATGGGGGATCAGGGATTTGGGGGTTTAGGGGTGGGGGGGGATTTGGGGGTTTAGAATGGGTTTTGGGGGTGGGGAGGGGATTTTGGGGATGTTTGGGGGTTTAGGGGTGGGGGAGGGGCTGTTCAGAGCAGTTTTGGGGGTCCCGGGATTTTGGGGGGTGGGGGTGGGGGTGCAGGTG
The DNA here is from genome assembly GCA_024865655.1 of Emberiza elegans. Lineage (NCBI taxonomy): Eukaryota > Metazoa > Chordata > Aves > Passeriformes > Fringillidae > Emberiza > Emberiza elegans. Next base: position 9,165 of record JALJVW010003035.1, on the reverse strand, counting down.
CTGGGGGTGGGGCGCTCTTCGCTCTCGGCCAATCAGCTGTGGAGAAATTTGGGTGGGGGAGGGGTCTTGAATGACTAAAAGGAGGGGGGGGGAAATTGGGGAGGGGTCCCAAAGCGGGGAGGGGCGAGGAATGGGGAGGGGCCCCCATCCCCCCCCCTCCCTCAAGGCCAGGACCCCTCAAAACCCCTCAGGACCCCCCAAAATCCCCCCAAATCCCCCAAAATCCCCTCAAGACCCCCACAGGACCCCCCAAAACCACCACAGGACCCCCCAAAATTCCCTAAACCCCCAAAGACCCCCAAATCCCCCAAAACCCCCAAAAAACCCCGGACCCCAGGACCCCCCAAAATCCCCCAAAACCTCCCCAGGAGCCCCAAAAATCCCCCAGGACCCCCAAAACCACCTCAAGACCCCAGGACCCCCCAAAACCCCCCAGGATCCCCCAAAGGCCCCTCCCAAAACCCCCCCAAATTCCCCAAAACCCCCAGGACCCCCCTAAAATCCCCCCAGGACCCCCCAAAATCCCCTCAAACCCCCCCAGGACCCCATCAAAACCCCCAAGACCCCCTGGATCCCCAAAATTCCCCAAAACCCCCCCAAAACCCATCCAGGACCCCCCAAAATCCCCCCAAATCCCCCTCAAGAACCCCAGGACCCCCAAAAATCCCCCAAGACCCCCACAGGACCCCCAAAACCATCCAGGACCCCCCCAGGACCCCCAAAATCCCCCCCCCAGGACCCCCCAAAATTCCCCCAAATCCCCCAAAATCCCCCAGGACCCCCAAAATCCCCTCAAGACCCCCCAAAAATCCCCCAAATCCCCCAGGAACCCCCAAAATTCCCCAAAACCCCCCAACCCCCCCAAAAATCCCCCCAGGACCCCAAAATCCCCCCCCCCCAAAATCCCCCCCCCCCCCCTTTACCTCCTCCTTCGCCGATTTTCAAATTCTCGGGGTTCTCACCCCAAATTTTGGGGGCTCCGGCCTCGATCTCGGGGCGTCCCCACCCCAATTTCGGGGGGGTTCCCCGGGTGCGGATTTTGGGGTTCCGAGCCCAAATTTCGCGGTCCCGGCTCCGATTTTGGGGCTCCCCCGAATCCCCGATTTTTTGGGGGGGGATTTTGGGGATTTTTGAGGGGATTTTGGGGGTTTTGGGGGTTTTGAAGATTTTTGGGGTTCCCCGGGGGTCTTTTTGGGGGGGATTTTTTGGGGTTTTTGGGGGGGATTTTGGGGTTATGGGGATTTTTTGATTTTGGGGTTCCTGGATGGGATTTTGGGGGATTTTGGGGCTTTTTGGGGATTCCGGGGGGGTCCCGGGGGGGTCCCCGCCGTCGGTGCCGGTCCCGGGTTCGGCTGCGACGTTTGGGGGGGGGGGAGGGGAAGGGGGGGGGGGATGGGGGGGAGGGGGAAGGGGGAGGGGCCTGGAAGGTTCTGCGGTGACGTCAGAGGGGGCGGGGCTAAGGAATGAGGGGTTTGGGGGGTCTAAACCCCGCCCCCCCCATTGCCGGCGGGGTTTCCATGGTAACGGGGATGCGGCGCCGTCTCCATGGCAACGAGGAGGCCACGCCCACTGCCGGTATAGGCCACGCCCCCAATCGAAGCCACGCCCCCATAGAGGCCTCCCCAGGCACTCATTAACCCCCAGAGCAACTTAATTAACCTGCCCAGGCACTAATTAACCCCCCCAGGCACTAATTAACCCCTCCAGGCACTAATTTACCCACAGACCACCCTAATTAACCTCCCAGGCACTAATTAACCCCTTCAGGCACTAATTAATCCCCCAACCACCCTAATTAACATCCCCAGGCACTATTTAACATCCCCAGGCACTAATTTACCCACCCCACCCAATTAACTCTCCCAGGCCTCCACCCCTCCAGGCACCAATTATTCCCCCAACCACCCCAATTAACCCCCCTATTAATTAACCCCCAGGCACCACCAACCCCTAGGCCACCCTAATTAACATCCCCAGGCACTAATTAACCCTCCCAGACAGTAATTAGCCCTCCACACCACACTAATTAGCCCCCTTAAGACCCCCCTAATCAAGCCCCCAGCCCTCCCAAATTAACCCCCAGTTCCTAATTAACCCCCAGGACCACCCTAATTAACCCCCTTAAGACCCCCTCTAATTAACCCCCCAGCCCCTAATTAACCCCCAATCAAGCCCCCAGGCACTAATTAACCCCCCTAAACCCCCCTCAATCAATCTCCCAGGCCCTAATTAGCTCCCGGTTCCTAATTAACCCTCCAGACCACACTAATTAATCTCATTAAGGCCCCCCCTAATGAAGCTCCCAGCCCCTAATTAACCCCCAGGACCACCCTGATTAACCCCCTAAAGATCCCCTTAATTAACCCCCAATCAAGCCCCAGGCACTAATTAACCCCTCAAACCCCCTCTAATTAAGGCCCAGCCCCTAATTAACCTCCAATCAAGCCCCCTAATTAAATTCCTGGAGTTTTGGGGGGAATTTTTGGGGGATCTTGAGAGGATTTTGGGGTTCCCAGTTTAATTTCAGGTTTCCCAGTTTAATTTTCTCGTTCCCAGTTTAATTTTTTAATTCCCAGTTTAATTTTGGGTTCCAATTTTTATTTTTTGGGGGTTCCCAGTTCAATTTTGGGGTTCCCACTTTGAATTTTTCCATCCCAAATTTAATTTTGAGGTTCCCAGTTGGATTTTTGGGGTTCCCAGTTTAATTTCAGGTTTCCCAGTTCGAATTTTTCCATTCCCAATTTAATTTTGAGGTTCCCAGTTGGATTTTTGGAGTTCCCAGTTGGATTTTGGGTTCCCAGTTTAATTTCAGATTTCCCAGTTTAATTTTTCCATTCCCAGTTTCATTCTGGGGTTCCCAGTTTAATTTTGGGGTCCCAATTTGAATTTTTCCATTCCCAGTTTAATTTTCTCATTCCCAGTTTATTTTTGGGCGTTCCCAGTTGGATTTTGGGTTCCCAGTTTGAATTTTTCCATTCCCAGTTTAATTTTGGTTTTCCCAGTTTAATTTCCTCATTCCCAGTTCAATTTTGGGCGTTCCCAGTTTAATTTTCAAATCCTTTATTGAGGTCACGTGATCCCTTATTTACATATCGTTTACATATCGTACAGCGCTGGGAAGGGGCTGAGCCTTGGCCCCTCCCCTTCCCCCCCCCTTTTTTTTTTTTTTTTTGGCTTTTTTATTACCCCTCCCCCCCCTTTAATGAACTAATTAATTAATTAATTATTGATTTTTAGGGAAGGGGGGAGGGGTCGCTACATATCGGAGCCGTTTTATTGCCACAGAAATTCGGGGCGGAGCCTCCCCTAAGCCCCTCCCCCCCCTCCCCTCCCTCCCCACCCCAAAAATGGACCCAGGCCCCTCCCCCACCCCCCCGGGCGGGGTCAGAGGTCACAGGGACACCCTGGGAAATGTGGGCGGAGCCAAAATGGCGGGAAAAGCCCGGGGAGGGTCACGTGACCCTGCCCCGAGTGGGTCTGGGGGTGTTTGAGGGGACAAGATGGCCGCCGAGGTGATCCTGTTCTCATTGGTTAAATCCAGATGGACAAAATGGCCACCGAGGTGATCCTTGAATCTCATTGGTTAAATGTAGATGGACAAAATGGCTGCCGAGGTGATCCTTGTCTCTCATTGGCTGATTGTAAATGGACAAAATGTCTGCCCAGACAATCCTTGTCTCTCATTGGCTAATTGTAAATGGACAAAATGGCCGCCCAGACGATCCTTGTCTCTCATTGGCTGATTCTAAATGGGCAAAATGGCCGCCGAGCTGATCCTTGTCTCTCATTGGCTGATTGTAAATGGACAAAATGGCCGCCGAGCTGATCCTTGTCTCTCATTGGCTGATTCTGCCCATCCAAAATGGCCGCCAGGACGATCCTTGTCTCTCATTGGCTGCTGCCGATCCAAAATGGCCGCCGAGCCATTCCTGGTCCCTCATTGGCTGTCGCTGACAGAACAAAATGGCCGCCAAGCCAAGATGGCCGCCGAGCCCATCCTCGTCCCTCATTGGCTGCTGCTATCGATCCAAAATGGCCGCCGAGCCCATCCTGGCCTCTGATTGGCTGCTGCTGCCTGGCCAAGATGGCGGCCAAAAACCAAATCGCTGAGATGGAGGATGATGACGTCATCAAGATGGCGGCCGGGGAGTGTCCTCAGGTGTCCCAAAATGGCTCCAGGTGAGGCCAGGTGTGCCCAGGTGTGTCCCCAATCTCCCCCAGGTGTGTCCCTGTCCCCCTCAGGTGTATCCCAGGTGAGTCCAGGTGTGCCCAGGTGAGCCCAGGTTTGCCCAGGTGTGTCCCTGTCCCACCCAGGTGTGCCCAGGTTGATCCCAGGTGGCCCCAGGTGTGCCCCCAATCCCCCCAGGTGTGTCCCTGTCCCACTCAGGTGTGCCCAGGTGTATCCCAGGTGTGCCCAGGTGTGCCCAGGTGTGCCCCACATTGACCAGGTGTATCCCAGGTGTGCCCAGGTGTGTCCCTGTCCCCCCCAGGTGTGCCCAGGTATGCCCAGGTGTGTCCCTGTCCCCCTCAGGTGTATCCCAGATTACCCAGGTGTGCCCAGGTGTGTGCTCAAGCCCCCCCAGGTGTGTCCCCACCACCAGGTGTGTGCCCCCCCAGGTCCCACGTCCCCCCCCCAGGTGTGCCCCAGATCCCTCAGGTGTGTCCCAGGTGTATCCCAGGTGTGTCCCACATTGCCCAGGTGTATCCCGGGTGTGTCCCACGCCCCCCAGGTGTGCCCAGGTGTGCCCAGGTGTGCCCAGGTGTGTCCCCAGATCCCTCCAGGTGTGTCCCCAAGCCCTTGTCACGCCCCCAGGTGTATCCCAGGTGTATCCTGGGTGTGTCCCACGCCCCCAGGTGTGTCCAGGTGTGCCCAGGTGTGTCCCCAAATCCCTCCAGGTGTGTCCCCAAGCCCTTGTCACGCCCCCAGGTGTATCCCAGGTGTATCCTGGGTGTGTCCCACGCCCCCCAGGTATGCCCAGGTGTGCCCAGGTGTGCCCAGGTGTGTCCCCAGATCCCTCCAGGTGTGTCCCCAAGCCCTTGTCACGCCCCCAGGTGTATCCCAGGTGTATCCTGGGTGTGTCCCATGCCCCCCAGATGTATCCCAGGTGTGTCCAGGTATGCCCAGGTGTGCCCAGGTGTGCCCAGGTGTGCCCAGGTGTGTCCCCAAATCCCTTTAGGTGTGTCCCCAAGCCCTTGTCACGCCCCCAGGTGTATCCCAGGTGTATCCTGGGTGTGTCCCACGTCCTGTAGGTGCCCCCAGGTGTGCCCAGGTGTGCCCTAGCAGGGCGAGGTGGACAGGTGCGCCCTGCGGGGCGGCCCTGCACCTGGTGACACCTGATGGTCACACCTGTGTGTCAGTTCACCTGGGCCATCACACCTGGATGGACACGCTGGGGAGGCGATACCTGAGGACAGCTGCTGACACCTGTCACACCTGTTGCAGGAACTGTCATCTGAGTGACACCTGGGTGCAGGTGCTGAGGCGGGGCACCTGGTGACAGGTGGGGGGGCATCACACCTCGCCCTGTGGGGCGCTTGAGTGAACACCTGGTGACACCTGATTGACACCTGGGTGACACCTGTCACATCTGCGGGGGACACCTGAGACACCTGTCACATCTGTGTCACACCTGAGTGACACCTGTCACACCTGTGTCACACCTGAGTGACACCTGTCACACCTGTCACATCTGAGTGACACCTGAGTGACAGGTATGTCTCCTGAGTGACACCTGAGTGACACCTGAGTGACACCTGTCACACCTGAGTGACACCTGAGTGACACCTGGGAGAGACACCTGAGTGACAGGTGTGTCACCTGAGTGACACCTGTCACACCTGAGTGACACCTGAGTGACACCTGAGTGACACCTGTCACACTTGTGTCACACCTCAGTGATACCTGTCACACCTGAGTGACACCCGAGTGACAGCTGTGTCACACCTGAGTGACACCTGTCACACCTGTCACATCTGGAGTGACACCTGAGTGACACCTGAGTACAACGACATCACACCTGCGCCCTGTGGGGAGAGAGAGGGACACCTGAGTGACACCTGAGTGACACCTGACACATGTCTCACCTGTGTCACACCTGTCACATCTGAGTGACACCTGAGTGACACCTGACACCTGACTGACACCTGACTGACACCTGACTGACACCTGAGTGACAGGTGTGTGACACCTGTCACACTTGAGTGACACCTGAGTGACACCTGAGTAACACCTGAGTAACACCTGAGTGACAGCTGAGTGACAGCTGAGTTACACCTGTCACACCTGTGTCACACCTGAGTGACACCTATTACACATTGATTTCTATGGAGGGGTGACACCCACCACACCTGATTTTACAGGGCGTGGCTTAAACCCCATTGATTTCTATGGAGGGGGCGTGGTTTAAACCCCATTGATTTTTAAAGGGGGCGTGGCTTAAACCCCATTGATTTCTATGGAGGGGGCGTGGTTTAAACCCCCATTGATTTGTAGAGGGGGCGTGGTTTATACCCCCATTGATTCCTACAGAGGGGGCGTGGCTTAGTCCCCATTGATTTCTACAGAGGGGGCGTGGTTTAAACCCCCATTGATTCCTACAGAGGGGGCGTGGTTTAAACCCCCATTGATTCCTACAGAGGGGGCGTGGTTTAAACCCCCATTGATTTTGACAGAGGGGGCGTGGCTTAGCCCCCATTGATTTGTATTGAGGGGGCGTGGTTTAAACCCCCATTGATTTCTATAGAGGGGGCGTGGCTTCACCCTCTTTTTGCCTAAAAATCCCATTTTTTCACCAAAAAATCCCAATTTTTTCCCTTAAACCACTTGTTTGAGAAAACCTGATTTTCCCCAATCTTTTAGGGTGTAAAAATTAATTTTTTTCCTGTAAAAATCACATTTTTCAACATAAAAACACCATTTTTTCACCTAGAAACTCCATTTTTTCACCTAAAAATCCCAATTTTTTTTCCCAAAATTCCCATTTTTTGGGAATTATGATTTTATCTGGACTGACCTCTTTGAGGAGGAAGGAGGAGGCGAAGGCAAAGCTCCATCCATGGCAGGACTGGAAGTGCTGCTGGAGTCATCTGGGCCTCAAATCTCCTTTTTTCACCCCAAAATCCCAATTTTTTTCATCCAAAATCCCAAATTTTAACCCTAAAATTCTTGATATGAGAAAACCTGACTTTTCCCATGGGTTTTTGGGTATAAAAATCCCATTTTTCCACCTAAAAATCACTTCCTTTTTTCTGCATAAAAATCCCATTTTTGCCGTACAACCTCCATTTTTTCACCTCAAATCTCCATTTTTTCACCCAAAAATCCCATTTTTTCACCCAAAATTCCCATTTTTTTTTTCCCCTAAAACCCTAGCTTTGGAAAATCGGGGTTTACTTTGGAAAACCTGATTTTTTTTCCCCCTCTTTTTGGGGTGCAAAATCCCCATTTTTTATTGTATAAACTCCATTTTTGACGTAAAATCACCGTTTTTTCACCTAGAAACTCCATTTTTTCACCTAAAAACTTCATTTTTTTTCCCCCAAACCTCCTGAATTTGGGGAATTTTGGGTTTTTCGGGACTGACCTCTTTGAGGAGGAAGGAGGAGGCGGCGAAGGCGAAGCTCCAGCCGTAGCGGTACTGGAAGTACTGCTCGGAGCCGCCGGGGCGGTTCATCACCTCGTCGTTGATGCTGGAGATGTAGAGAACCAACCCCACCACCAGCGACAGACCTGCGGAGCAGAGGGTTCCGGAACGTTCCGCGAAATTCCGGAAAATTTGGGGGAAAAATTTGGGGAAAAAATGGGGAAAAATTGGGGAAAAAAAATGGCGAAAAAATGGCCCAAAAAATGGCAAAAAAAAAAAAGGGGAATGGCAAAAATGGGGGACTTAAGCGGGAGTTTGGGGAAAATTTGGGAAAATTTGGGAAAATTCCAGGAAATTCTGGGAAATTTGGGAAAATTCCAGGAAATTTGAGGGGATTTGGGTCAATTTTGGGGCTCCCACCCTGAAGAAGCCAATGAAGGCCAATGGATGGAAAATGGGTCCGGGCTGATTTTGGTGCCGAAAAATCCGAAAAAATGGGGGTTTTGTTCAATTCCATTTGGGGTGATTTGGGTCAATTTTGGGTGGATTTGGGTCAATTTTGGGGTGATTTGAGCCGGTTTTGGGGCTCCTGTTCTAAAGAAGCCAATGAAGACCAATGGATGGAACGGGGGCTCCGGGGCTGATTTTGGTGCCGATTTTTGGGGGAAAATCCGAATTTTTTGGGTTTTCTGTATTTAGGGGATTCTCTGGGTCTATTTTGGGTGGATTTCAGCCAATTTTGGGGTGATTTGGGTCAATTTTGGGAAGACCAATGGATGGAATGGGGGTCCAAGATTTTTGGGGGGTTTTCTGATTTTGGGAGACTCTCTGGGTCAATTTTGGGGCATTTGGGACAATTTTGGATGGATTTGGGTCAATTTTGGGTTGATTTGAGCCAATTTTGGGGCTCCCGTTCTAAAGAAGCCAATGAAGACCAATGGACGGAACGGGGGCTCCAGGATGATTTTGGTGCAGATTTTTGGGAGAAAATCCAAAATTTTTTGGGTTTTCTGATTTTGGGTCATTCTCTGGGTCCATTTTGGGGCATTTGGGTCAATTTTGGGGTGGATTTGGGTCAATTTTGAGTTGATTTGAGCCAATTTTGGGGCTCCCGTTCTAAAGAAGCCAATGAAGACCAATGGATGGAACGGGGACTCCGGGGCTGATTTTGGTGCAGATTTTTGGGGGAAAATCCGAATTTTTTTGGGTTTTCTGATTTTGGGGAATCCTGGGGACTCTAGGTCCATTTTGGGGATTTGGGACAATTTTGGGTGGATTTGGGCCAATTTTGGGGTGATTTGGGTCAATTTTGGGGCTCCTGTTCTAAAGAAGCCAATGAAGACCAATGGATGGAACGGGGGTCGGGGCTGATTTTGGTGCAGGTTTTTGGGGGAAAATCCAAAATTTTTGGGGTTTTCTGATTTTGGGTCACTCTCTGGGTCAATTTTGGGGGATTTGAGACAGTTTTGGGGTGATTTGGGTCAATTTTGGGGTGATTTGAGCCAATTTTGGGGCTCCTGTTCTAAAGAAGCCAATGAAGACCAATGGACGGAACGGGGACTCCAGGGCTGATTTTGGTGCA
>JALJVW010003034.1:0-27380 GCA_024865655.1 Emberiza elegans | reverse complement strand
AAGACTCGTTATTCTTAAGACAAAATTACTTGGATTTTATAACTATCCTTATAAAAGGAGGCACTGTTGAGCTGTTAGAATATAACAGAATTTTGAAAACTGAGAGCATTCTTAAAATCTCACAAGAAATAGCTATTAAAAGGACCACTGATGTCATTAGGCCCTGCAGTGTCACAATGGATTTGGTTCCATGCAAGCCTATGTCACACAGGCCTCTTGGTTTCACAAAATATCCCAATGGTCCTCCTGGGTTTCAATGGTCTCCAGATTCCATGAGTCCTCACAGTGTCACAATGCTTGCTTATTGCACGGGCCCAGTGTGATTGGTCCATGGTGCCTCATAGTGTGAGTGTCAAATGGTCCTGTGATTCCATGGTGCCCTCAGGTCAACAAATGGCCCCTTGGTTCCATGAGGGGGCTGTGGTGTCTTAATTGTCTCTTGCATGGTCCCATTAGGCCTTGTCACAATGGTCCCAATGGTCCCTTGGTTCCATGACACCTGGGGTCAATAATGGTTCCATGGTTCCATGAGGCCCTGCAATGGTTGGGTTCAATGGGGGCCTCAGTGTCCAATGGGGCCTTGGTTCCATGGAGCCCTGTGCCTGCACAGTTCCCTTGGTTCCATGAGGCCTGCAATGGCACAGTTCCTCCATGATTCCATGAGGCCCAACAATGTCACAATGGTCCCTTGATTCCATGGTGGCCCCACAGTGTCACAATGGCCTTGGTTCCATGGGGCCCCAGTGCTGCTGCAATGGTCCCTTGGTCAGGCCTGCCAGGAGAATGCTCTGGGCTTGGGGCAAAGTCCCTTGGCCAACAGCCCCCTGGGCTCAGCTCCCTCTGCAGCTCATCACAAACACTGTCTGCTCCAGGCACTGCTGCTGCCCAACCAGCTCCTGCTTTCTTTGTAGGACAGCCCTGGGAACTGTTTTTGTTCCCTCAGTGGCACAACATCCCTGTTCTCACACTGCCAAAGAAAGCTGTTGGTGCCAAGTGCGCCAGGATGAGCCATTGCTGGGACTGAAGCCCCTCTCTTGGGGCCCTGCAAACAGCGCTCAAAAAAGGCCCCTGGAGCTCTCCTGGGCCAGCGACTCCCTCTGAGTGGGGCCTCTCCCAGCCAGGAACTCTCCCGTTTGCTGCACTCGGGATCCTGAACAACCACAGAGCCTGGGCCAATCCCCCCACTCCTCCAGGCTCAGCCCTTTGCCCGCTGAGGAGATGCCAAAGCATCCACAGGGAGCATTCCCTGCCCTCAGGGGAATTGCTCACAGGTGCCTTGCACTGACTCTTTGTGTCTGTGTGCACACAGGAGTGCCTGTGCTGGGGAAATGTGGCAGAAATGCTGCTCTCTGAGGGGTTTGAGTGCCTTGGAGGGGTGAGTCAGTCAGGACTGTAGGGAAGGTTAAATCACAAGTCTAAGTGAAGTTAAATGCTGTTAAGAGTTGTTCTTTTGCTAAGCTGTTACCTTTAATATAAGTTATAAGCTAAGTATTGTAAAGTGTTATTCCTCTGTAAAATTGCAAAGTCATAGGTTTAAGTTAGGTTAAATGCTGTTACGCTCTGCTCTTTTGCTAAATTGTGAAGTTGAAGGTATCAGTTAAGGTTAAGGTATAAGTTAAGTCCTGTTAAGTTTGAGCTCTGTTAAGCTTTTAGGCCATATTCCTTTTATCCTTGCCCTCACTGTCCTTGTGTCACACACACACACACACACACACACACACACACACACACACACAGCACACACACACACGCACAGAGGGACAGTTCTGGGTTAATTTCTGGTTTGATTGCCTGGATTCTGTTTGGTTTTGTTGTTGCTTTGTTTCCTTGGTGTGCCTGAAGTGTCCAGTCAGGAGCAGAGTGACTCTTGCCAAGGAACTTTGTGCTGCTGTCCCTTAATATTCAATCTGGTTTTTGCTGATCCCTTGCTGGGGATTTTTCAGTGCTCTCAAGGCCTCGTTGGTACCAGGGTGAAGGAGCCCTGGCCCAGGCTCTGGCCCTGGGGACACAGGGACGCTGCCGGGGGTCCCTGTCCCCTGTCCCACCCCAGGGCCCCGGCCCCCATCCCCATGTCAGGCTCTGGGGTCGATCTCGTGGAACATCCTCTGGGGGAGGCTGCGGGGCCGGGGGCGGGGGGACCCGGGGGACAGGGGACCCCACTGTGCACGAGCAGGGTTGGACTGCTCTGGGGGGAACTGTGAGGGGGGCTGGGGCAGAGTGACCTCCCCAGTGACCTCACACAGCCCCTGTGATGTCACACTGCCCCTGTGATGTCACAAAGCCCCTGTGAAGTCTCACAGCCCCTGTGATGTCATACAGCCATCTCTGTGATGTCACATAGCCCCTGTGATGTCACACTGCCCCCGTGATGTCATACAGACAATTCTGTGATGTCACACTGCCCCTGTGATGTCACATAGCCCCTGTGATGTCACAATGCCCCTGTGATGTCACACTGCCCCTGTGATGTTACACCGCCCCTGTGATGTCACACAGCAATCTCTGTGATGTCCCACTGCCCCTGTGATGTCACACAGCCATCTCTGTGATGTCACACAGCCTCCTGTGATGTCACAGAGCAAACCTGATGCTGATGTCATAAATCAGTGCTGTGATGTCACAGATGTGTCACAAAGTCACCCTGTGATGTCACAATCTGTTCTTTGATGTTACAGCCTGCTCTATGGTGTTCCATAGCCACCAGGTGATGTCACAACCCACTCTCTGATGCCACAGAGCCACCCTCTATGATGGCAGACTCTGCTCTATGGCCTCACACCCTACTCTGTGATGTCACAGCCAGCTCTGTGATGTCACAAAACCCTCAAGAACTCAGTTCTATTGAAACAGTGAAGTTTCTTGTACTTTGAAGAGATCCCTGTCAGGGACACAACTGAGAAAGTGTCCCCAGGTTCCAGCTAGAGCAGAATACTGCAGGCAGTGATGCCAGGTGGGCACAAGCAAGGCAAAGGTGTCTCTGGTGCTGAGCAAACCTGGATGTGTTTCAGGAATGCAAAGGGCCAAGGCCTGAGCCCCAGCCCCTGGCAAGGCAGATCCTGTCCCTCCCTCCTTGCTCAGGGCTCTTCCCAGGATGGGCACTGGCATGTGGGGATGGGCAATGCCAGGGCAGGGACCATGGGGGGCCCCTGCCAGGCTGCTGAGCAGGGACAAGGAGGCAATGAGGCCCCAGGCCTGCAAGGGTCACTTGTCCCCTCCTGGCCCCAGGCCCAGGGCCAGCAGCCATGGCCAAAGTGCTGCCCAAGTTGGCTCTGTCAGGGCCTTGCAGCTGCTGCCCATCCCTGTGCCCTGTGCAGCCCAGGCTGTCCCACAGTGTCCCTGCCCTGCGCCTCTGTCCCTGCAGGCTGTCGGCATCCCTCGGCTGTCCCACCTGGCTGGGCCCTTCCTTTCCTGACAGCTCTGCCTCCTGCCTGCCTCTGCCTGCCCACACAAACCCTTGGGCTTATTATCAAAAGGGTTAATTAATTTTTACTGTGCCTGTGAGCTTGTTGCACAGGAACAAGGCATGCAGGGGCTGCTTTCCCAGCAAGGATGGTTGGAAGAGAAGATGAAGACATCTGGCTCAAGAATGCAGTGATAGAAAAAGCAAGGGCTGAATCTGAGAACTTGGGGTGGGTTTTATGGAAATGTGTAAATTTTAATATACACATAGTGACTGTATATAAGCGATCACACTTGTAGAATCACATGTCCATGTGAGGAGTTATCACCTGCTGGACCTCAGGCCTGAATAAATGATGCTCTCTTAAACACCAAATTAGTGTTAAGGAGTCTTACTCTGATATTTTGAACATTTGGTGACAGCAGAGGCTCACAGAACCAAGGATCCAGCTGTGACACTTGGAACCTCATGGAACAAAGGGTCCATTGGGATGCATGGAACCTCATGGAACCAAAAAAGTCCATTGTATTAGAACAAGGCCTCGTGGAACCCAGGAGACCATTGCTGACAGTATGGAAGCTCATGGAGCCATGGGGTCATTGTGAGAGTTTGGGGCTGCATGGAACCAATGGTCCATTGTGACACTGCAGAACCTTCTGGAATCAAGGTGGTCATGTTATGCTCTAGAACCTCATGGAACAAAGGATCCATGGTGACACTGTGGAACTCAGACCATTGTTGACAGTGCGGAAGCTCATGGAACCAAGGGTCCATTGTGGCTCTGTAGGGTTTCACAGAACCAAGGAGACCATTTTGACACTGTGAGGCCTCATGGAACCACCTGCCACTGTGACACAGCGGGGCCACATGGAGCCAAGGGGCCATTGAGACACTGAGGAACCTCATGGAACCAAAGGTGTGTTGTTACACTGCGGGGCCCTATGGAACCAAAGGGACCATGGTGACACCGTGGTGCTCCATGGAACCAATGGGACCATGGTGACACTGTGGTGCTCCGTGGAACCAAAGGGCTCCATGGAACCAAGGGGCCATTCTGGTTCTGCTTTGCCTCATGGAACCAAGGGGCCACTGTAGCACAGCAGGGCCTCATGGAACCAAGGGTCCATTGGAATCTTGCAGGGCCTCATGGAACCAAGGGGACCTCAGTGACGCTGTGGGGCTCCATGGAACAAAGGGGCCATTCTGACACCATGGAGACCATTCTGGCCTTCTGAACCAAGGAGACGATTGCTGTGCTTCGAGCACCATGGAACCAAGGAGGCCATTGTGACACAGCAATGGAACCATGGAGACCATTGTGACACATGGGGCCATGTGGAACCAAAGGACCATTGTGGCACTGCAGGGCCTCATGGAACCAAGGTCACAATAGTGACACTGTGGGGCTCCAAGGGACCAAAGGGGCATTCTTAAAGTGCAGAACCAAGGAGAACCAAGGAGGTTGTGACACTCTGGGGCATCATGGAGTCGAGGGTCCATTGTGACACAGCACAGCCTTGTGAAACCATGGAGGCCATTTGTACACTTTGAGGCCTTGTGAAACCAAAGGGCCATCGTGGCACTTTGCATCCCCAAGGAACCAAGGAGTCCATTGGGACACTACAAGGCCTCATGGAACCAAGGAGTCCATTGGGACACTACAAGGCCTCATGGAACCAAGGAGTCCATTGGGACACTAGGCGGCCCTGTTGGGCCAAAGGGCAATTGTGGCACTGTGTGGCACCATGGAACCAAGGAGACCATTGTGACACTACAGGGCTCCATGGAACTAAGGATTCATGGAACAATGTGGGACTCATGGAACCAAAGGTTTCATTGTGACATTGCAGGGCCTCATGGAATACTGGAGACCATTGGGACACTTCAAGGCCTCATTGAACCAAGGGGCTCTGCAGGACCTTGTGGAACCAAGGAGACCATTTTGACATTGCAGGGCCTCATTGAACCAAGGGTCCATTGTGATACTGTGGTACCAAGGAGACCCCTGTGACACTGCAAGGCCTCATGGAAACAAGGGGACAATTGTGATGCTACAGGGGCCCAATGGAAGCAAGGGGCCAGTGTGACACAGCTGGGCCTCATGCAGCCAAGGGCCACTGGGATCCTGAGGAACCCAAAAGAACCAAGGGGCCATTGTGACACTGCAGCCTCATGGAACCAAGGGGCCATTGTGTCATTGTGCAGCTCCATGGAACCAAGGCCACCATTCTGAGACTGCAAGGTTTTGTGGAACCAAGGGAGCCATTGTGACACTGCAGGGCCCCATGGAAACAAGGGGCCAGTGTGACACAGGGGGGCTATTGTGACTTGTGGTACCAAGGATCCAGGATGACACCACCATTGTGACACTGTGGGGCCTTAGGGATCCAAGGGAACAGGGAACAGGTCTGGTTGGCTTGGCCTGACTGGCTCAACCCACCTTGGCATGTTGAGGGTCTGTTCTCATGTGTCTCTGAAACACTGGGGCTCTGGGTTTTCCCTTCTGTGGAAAAGAACCATCTCTCCTGTCCAGGCACCCATGGCCAAAATTGGTACTTCTCCAAAATTCCCTATATGCAAGGGTTTCTCCCAGACAAAAGCTGCCAGGACAGACAGGCCTGGCTCGACTTGGCCTCTGGTGGTCACCTCTCATCTCAAGGAAGCCCTGAGGAAAGTATTTGAACAGGTTTGACTGCTGGAACATCCATGAATCTCATGCTGTTAAAAACTCAGATGCTCTTCTGATCATATGTGTCTTTTTTTCTGATTGTGTATTATGCATGAAATATTATTTTCAGCTAAAAATATTATTCTTACCACTTTACCAGTGTTATCTGACACAAAACACTCCCTCTGCATATGGATACAGGTCACCTGTATTAACAAACACAAGAAAGAATGCAGCAGGAATTCTTTGTCCCTGCTCCCATCTGTCCCATCTCCTCTGGAGCTGGAGGTGCAGCCACAGCACTTGGGAGGGCTCAGGGGGTCACAAGCTCAGCTCTCACACAGAGAACTTGCAGACCCTGGGCTGCTCTTCTTGGCCCCTTCCCACTGAGCCAGGCTGAGATGGACACTGATGGTTTCTGGGCCAGGCTCTCAGCCCAGCCCAGCTCCCTGCAAGCTCTGCCAGCTGCCCTGAGCTCTGGGCAGCACCAAGGGCCTCTCCCCAGCCCAGCCCAGCCGGCTCTGGCCCCACAGCTCTGCTCAGGCCAGGCTGCTCTGGGCACTGGCCCCACGGCCTCAGCCCCTGGCAAGGGCACAGCAGCAGCTGCAGCTGCCACAGGACTCAGCCCCAGCCATGGGGGAAGGTGCTGGGCCAAGGCCAAAGGAGGCTCCCTGGCTGCCCTGCTCCCCTCTGCCTGAGGTGCTGAGAGCTCTGCAGCCCCTGCTGCCATCCCATCTGCCCAGGGCAGCACAAGAGCCCTGGCCTTGGGGCCCTCAAGAGCTGCTCCTGCTCCAGGCCCAGGGCCCATGCCAAAGCTGGGGCAGCCACAAAGCTGTGCCCATTTCTGTTCATTGCTGCTCTGATGGGGATGGATCCTCAGCCACTTGGAGGTTGCTGATGGATTTTACTGCTCCAGAGGCCTCTTCTTTGCTGAGCTCTTCAGTTCAGGAATTCAGTGACAAAGGCTTGTAAACTTTTGTTCAAAACACCCAAACAAGAAAAGCCCCTGGGAATAATCTAAGTTTTCAATCCTTCTGTGGTTAATTAGACACATTTCAGAAATGTATTCAAAGTGAATATACTGCATTGAAAACAATGCAGAGAGAATTGTTTTGTCCTGTTAAGTTTTCTTTTCCTGTTTATAGCTTGATATCAGCAATGTCCAATTGATATTGACCCCCAGCACCTCCTCATGCAGTCTGAATAGATATGAAAATCAAGACTTTTATGGCTGACAATCAATCAGACTTTGTCTCTACACCTTCCCCTCTGTTATGAATGAAGTTCTATATAATTCAATAAACAACAAAGTTGAATTTAGTAGCTATTTTAATTGAGCAATAATTTTACATAAAATAATACTATCAAATAAAATCAAGCAGATACAAAAAATTTGGCAGTGGTTCTGATAAAGCATAAGCAAAACTGAGTGATCGGGGTACAGGGAGGGCTTTTCACCCTGCCTCACGTACGAGAAACAAAGGAATCCAAACACAACTTACATCCTGTATGCTCATACATATTCATCAATATTTTCCTGCAAATCTCTTCCTATTTTGGATTCTTGAAATCTACAGCACCACACTGCACAGCACATGCTCCCTGCTGCCAAGGGCTCTTTTGGGTCTTTGGTGGTTGCACCTGACAAAGGCTTCTCCTCATCATCACTGTTCTTTGAACAACCCCACAGGTTGCACATGCATCCCAAGTCTTGTGCTATAGAAGCCAGAATTATATATATTTAAAAAAAGCCTTATTATTTCATAGATACCTGGAACCATTCCAATTTTGTCCATTCCAAGGCTGATTCTCTAATTATTCTGAGGCCTATTTTGTTTTGGGATTTTAATTGTCTCAAACTACAACCTGTATCCTATTTTTTCATGAACATCTGAAAACATCTGTTTTGTGACACTAATTACATATCCTTTTCCTCTGTTACTTTTTCTAAAATATCCATATAGTTACAACTGTTGGCATGAATCCTATTCATTTATCACACCACCATTTCCCTCATCCAACCCTGGCACTCAGAGCAGCTGAGGAATGGAGTCACATCCAGGGGTGTCCCCAGGGCTCAGGACTGGGGCCAGGTCAGTGAAATCTCTTTATTGCTGGTCTGGAGGAGGCCATCAAGGGCACCCTCAGTCAGTTCCCAGGTGAGCCCAGGCTGGGTGGGAGTGTGGCTGTGCTGGAGGGCAGGAAGCTCTGCAGAGGGATCTGGCCAGGCTGGAGCCATGGGCCCAGGACAATGGGATGAGGTTCAGCAAGGCCAAGGGCCAGGTCCTGCCCTGGGCTCACAACATGGTTCTGTGATAGATATAAACACAATTAAGTTCTTGTATCAGGATGCTCGTCCTGGAGTGGGGGCAAAACAGCTCAACAATTCCTGATTTGCAAAGCTGTCAGTGGTGGATGGAGAAGGGAGGTCAGGCTGCTTTTGGTGTTGAGGAAATGCTGAAACCAGCCTGACTCATTTCATCTCCTCCTGTCCTGGCTGATCTCCCTCTTTCCCCTTCCCACCCATTGGCTTTTTGTCTCCCACCAGGCCCCCCAGTGAAGAGCCTGGCTCTGTGTTCTCCATCCCTCCTGGCTGGCACTGCCAGGCTGGGATGAGGAGCCCTCAGCCTTCCCTGCTCCAGGCTGGACAAGCCCAGCTCCCTCAGCCTCTGCTCACAGCCCAAGGGCTCCAGCCCCACCTTGGGGAGGCCCTTCCCAGACCCTGCTCCAGCTGCCAGACATCTTTCCTGCCCTGGGCAACCCAAACCAGGCCACAGTGACCTGGATAATCCCCGTCCTTGATGTCCTGGTCACACAGCCCTGGCCCCTTGTCCCCATGTCAGGCTCTGGGGTGGATCCTGTGGAACATCCTTTGGTGGAGGCTGTGGCTCCAGGAGGGCCGGGGGGATCCCGGGGACAGGGACCCCACTGGGCATGAACAGCATTTGGACTTGTTGGGGGAGAAACTGTGGGGGAGCTGGGGCAGAGTCAACCCAGTGACCTGACACAGCCCTGCTGGGATGTCACACAGCCCCTCTGGGATGTCACAGCCTGCTCTGTGATGTCACAGCCCATTCTCTAATGTCACAGATCTGGTCTCTGATGCCACAATCCACTCTGTGATGTCACAGAGTAACCCTGTAATGTCACAGCAAAATCTGTGATGTCATGTCTGATGTCAGAGGTTTGTCCTGTGATGTCTGTCTGTCACAGTCACAGCCCATCTCTAATGTCACACAGATGGTCTCTGATGTCACAGCCTGCTCTGATGTCATAGTCTGCAGCCTGATGTCAGACCTCTGCCCTGTGATGTCACAGGCTGATGATGTCACAGAGGCAGTCTGTGATGATGCTGCCTGCTCTTTGATGTCACAATGTCTGTGATGTCATAGTCTGCTCTGTGATGTCAGGCACTCTGATGTCAGACAGCTCCTGTGATGTCATAGCTGATTGCCTGTGATGTCACAGAGATGTCAGCTGCTCAATGACCTCACATAAGTTCTCTGTGATGTCACAGCCCACTCTGTGACCTCATGTTACCAGATGATCAATTGTCTCCACCAGGTGAGCTGACACCTGGAGCTTGTTCTCCAAAACCCCAGGCCTGTGGAAACCACACAATGCCCATTGTGTGAGAAGGGGAACTGGAAGTTCAGCAGCCTCAGTGTCCTGCCAGCTCAGCCAGGCCCACTGGAACATTGGGGTCCCACAACCACCAGGGACCACCAGAGACCCCAGGACAGAAGAATGCATGGGTAAAGGGGGGGGAAATGTGTTAATGATTTTGGGGAAATTATTATCATAAGTGTGTTTAGTCCAGGACAATCAATGAATATGTGTGCAAAATACAGAAAATAAACAGAAACTTTCCTGTGCTCAGCCTGCATGGCTTTGGGAGGAGCTCTCCCCAGTGCATCCAGCTGAATAAAGAATGCTGCTCCTTAATGCTGCATTGGGGTTAAGGAGTTTTCTGTTTTACTGAATTTTGGTGACACTCCCACTGCCAAGGAAAAAAGTGTCTGCTGCTGGTCACAAACAGAGAAGGGCTGGGGGCAGATGTGGGGCTCCTCAGGCTGCCTGGGGCACAGTGACCATGAAATAATCAAGTTTTCAATGTTCTGTGAAAGAAGGAGGGGCAGCAACAAAACTTCTGCACTGGAAATGGGAAGGGCAGACTTTGGCCTGTTCAGGATGCAGATTTGGGGAGGTACCAAATCAGATACTGATTTTTTAAAGGGAACAGGTCTTTTAAAACAAAGGGGTCCAGGAAGGATGGACACATTTCAAAAAAGTAATCTTAAGGGGAAGGGAGCAGCCTGTCCCAGTGTGGAAAAAGATGAGCAAGAGAGGAAAATGACTGGCCTGGCTGCCCATGGAGGACTTTGTGGGGACTCTGGGGAAAAAAAAAAGACAGCAGCAACACAGGAAGTGTTTAAGGATGTAGTTAGGTTATACAGAAAGAAAAGTTGAGAGGTGAAAGCTCAATTAGAACTTAACCTGGCAGCATCTGTAAAAAAATATGAAAGTGTTTTTATAAAAAAATTTTATAGCAAAAGGAGGGATAAGGAGAGCATCTACTCTTTATTGGATGCAGTGGAGAATATAGTAACTAAAGATAAGGAAAAGGCTGAGCTGCTTAACACCTTGTTTGTTTCAATTTTCAATATTAGGACAGGTTGTCCTCAGGACAAGTGTTCTCCTGAGCTGGTAGATGGGCACAGGGAGCAGAACAGCCCCTGGAATCCAGGAAGAAGCAGTTGGTGACCTGCTGAGCCACTCAGATGGTCACAGGTGTATGGGATCAGACAGGATCCATCCCAGGGGGATGAGGGAGCTGGTGGATGAGCTCCCCAGGCTGCTCTCCATCATTTACCATCAGTCCTGGCTCAGCAGGGAGGGCCCAGAGCACTGGAGGTGCCAGTGTGAGCCCATCCCCAAGAAGGGCTGGAAGGAGGATCTGGGGAACTCCAGGCCTGTCAGCCTGACCTGGGTGCCCGGCAAGGTGATGGAACAGATCACCTTGAGTGCCACCACAGGGCACCCACAGGATGGCACTCACAGGATGGCACTCCCAGCTGATGGGAACAAACTTTCTGTCTGAGTGCAGAGGCCAGGACAAACCTGGACTCATTTCCTTCCTGTGTCCCCAGCCCTTGCTGGCCCCAGGGGCTGATGGCATTTGTGCTCCCTCAGGTTCATGTCCCCACAGCAACAGCATGGGGTGCTCCCCTGCTGTGTGCAATGCAAACAGGGGCTGCTGAGCCAGTGCTGCCGTGTCTGTGCCTGCAAGGATGGGGCACCTGTGTGAGCTGGGGAGAGGCCAGGGCTGCAGAGGGGGATGTTGTTGGCAGCTCCATGAGGACGCTCTGGGACGCTGCCCTGGGCTGTGCAGCACACTGGGGATGGATCAGCCCCTGCTCTGCTGCTCCTTCCCATCTGCCCCAGGGCCCTTGCAGAGCACCAGCCTTGCTGCCCTCGGCTGCCATGGCAACCCTGAGGACAAAGCAGTGCCAGGGCTGTTCCAGGTACAATTGCAGTGACACTCATTGGTGCCACCAGGTGCCATGGCAACAGCCACCAGGACCTGTTCCTTGGTTTGGTGCCATGGCAACCAATGCCCGGAGCCCTTGTGCTGGTTGGTGGCCATGGAAAGCTGCCCTGGGCCCCTTGCTCAGGGCTGGTGTCAGTGCCCAGAGCCAGAGGGGATCCCTTGCTGGGGGCTGTGCCATGGCCACCTGCCCTGTGCCGCGCTGGCCTGCTCAGGCACCAGGAACCAGCAGCCACCGGCACTGCCAGGGCCAAAGGCCAGGTCAGCCAGACAGAAAGGGGCAGGGCTGGGCACTGTTTCCATGGCAACCGGCACTGGGGGGGGCACCTGGGGCACCTGGCCTGGCAGTTGCCATGGAAACCCCTGGCAGGGACTGAGGGCACAGCCCCTGGCACTGAGACACTGCTGGGCCGGGTGCTGAGCACAGGGCTGAGCACGCAGAGATGGTTTTGTTCTTGCTGAGCTGCAGCAGAGCCAAGGCCTGTCCTGCCCCTCGTCCAGCCACGCTGGGGAGGGGCTGGGGCTGCGGGGGAGCTGGGCAGGGACACAGCCAGGACAGGGGACCCCAACTGAGCCCGGGCATACCCCAGACCAGAGCACATCATGCTCAGGGTATGAAGGGGGCAACAAGGAGGAAGGGGGGAATTTTGGAGGGAGGGTTTCTGCCTTGCCAGGTAACACTTAGGCAAGAGGGGGCCCTGTTTCACCAGTGGGCAGGGTCAGTACCAAAGACACAGACACCAACTGAAGGAATTGTGTCATTTATATCATGCACAGCTGCAGAGAATTACAAAAGGATAAGCTCAACAAAGCACATCATCATTAGCAAAGAATTACAAAAGGATAAGTTCAATGAATTACAAAGCACATCAAAGCACATTAACAAAAACAATTACAAAAGAAGCTCAGCAATCCATCATAACTCATCATTACATTTGGATGACTAACCCCTTGGTGAAACACTAGAGGTGTTTGTGGCAGACAAAGATTCTGGCTGACTGTCAAGGTACACCTTACAGACATCAGTAGTACTTCAGTGACACCATTCTTCATTCTTTTTTTTAATCTCATTGGAGTTAGGAACAAGAATTCTGTTGTCCATGGAGCTGGCACCTTTTTAATTCCAGAATAATGCCCCGAGGCCCTTTGCTGTTCAGCTTTACCATGCTGTCTGTGGCTAACAAGGCTTGGGGGGCCCTTTCCCCTCTGGCTGGAAGGGGCCGGGTCCCAGTCCCTGAGGGGCACCCAGGCTCCTGGATGGAATTCCTGTGCAAGTCCCTCAGTGTCACAGCAGCCTTCACATGGAGCCCCGTGGGTCAGAGCATTTTCCAAAGGGGCCCTTGGGGCAAACAGGGAGATTTGGTCTGGCAGGATGTGTAAAACAATCTCCTGTCAGATCTCCTTGTTCTCACACACAATCCTTGGCTGCAGGGACACATTCCCATTGTTCCTGCCCAGGGTTCAGGACTCAGAGTTGTCTTTCCTAGGAGCTGTTCCTTCAGCTGCCTCGGGAGGGCCATTTGGCCTCTGGACCCACACTCAGGCTCCATTATTAGGACTGCTGCATCCAAACCCTTCATCTCCACAAACGGTGGTGATTGGAGCTGGATCTCCTTTTTCACAATCCTTCTTAAAATTGCAATATCAATAATTGTGCTACCCTGTCACAGGGTTGAATAATCCAATCCTGGTCACTATTGTTTAACAGAATTACTGTAATTTCTCCTTGATATTCTGCATCAATTCCTCCTGCCATGACAGGAACACTTTGCAAGGCCAAGCTCCAAGGGAGCAGCTACCAAAGCAAAGTGTCCTGGAGGAATCTGAATTCCTGTTTCAGTATTGATAGCTCTCATTTGCTTTGAATTTATCCCAATTAATTCCAATGCATGAAGGCCCAGCCCTGCAGCCTCTGGGCTGGCCCTGCCAGGGGCCATCCCAGCCAGAACAATTTCCCAGGCAGTCCAAGTCTCACTGCCCATGGTTGGATTTGCAAACTGGGGGCAGCCATGCACAGCCAGGGGGTTTCCATTTCCCCCGTGGGCCATTGTTAAGGGCATGGAGCACATCTGGGAGATGGGTTCTCCATGGGCAAAGGTTCCCATCTCCTCATTTTTTTCAACTGCTCTTTTCACAACCTCTTCACACTTTCAACAATCCTGCAGCTTGTGCATAGTCTGGTACATGAAAAACCCCTAGTGTTACAACCCTGAGCAGCCAAAGCTACCAAATTAGTATTGTCAGCACTATTTCACATCATTATTATTTTATATATAGATATACATAATGATATACATATAGACAGAGAGATACAAACATATACATATATAAATATATATAAAAACATATATATAAAGGTCTTATTATTCTATAAATACATATATTGCTATTTATTATATTTTCACTTGCACAAATGCATCTGAGCTCAAGATTAAAACCTGTTTTAATGGACTTGTAACAAATTCATCTTTGTCTGCCCAAACCCACAAGTTCTTTTCCTTTTCCATGTGCAATTTTTGGATGCATTTGAACACATCCAGGGGTGCAGCTTCTTTTACCCGACTGCTCCCACGGGGCTCCGACCTCAGCCCACTCCAGAGCCAGGGAACTCCAGGGAAGGGCTTCCCAGCTGGGAATTTCTGATGGGACTGATTCCTCACATTTACATTGAACAAGTGACATTTGGTTGGGATCTGGCCAGACTGGGCCAGTTTTGTTTGACCAGTGGGCAAAGTCAGCACCAAAGACACAGACTCCAACTGAAGGAATCAGTGTCATTTCCTGCAGTTCAGAGCAGCAAAGAATCCCAAAAGGAGCAGCTCAGCAATGCACCCAATCATCCCCACCAAAGATTGCCTGCAGTGATTAAGAAAGATCCAGCAGCATTTACCCTCAGCCTTTACCATCCCCCAGATCCACACAGCAGCTGGGGAAGCTGTCACAGCCAAGGGCTGCAGAGCCACTCCTGGGCACTGGGAATTCCTGCAGGTGCCTCCAGTCCCAGGTGAGGCTCCAACCCTGCTGGGAGAGGGCCCAGCTCTGACAGTGCTGAATGAACAAACTGACAGCACTGCTAGTGTGGCAACATCTGGTTTCATCCTCCTCTTGGCTCCCTCCCAAAGCCTGGCCAGGGCTCAAGGAGGAACCAAGGGAGCTGACTTTGACAATTCAGTCCCAAACAAGGCCAGATGTCAGATTTCATGGCCTTGTCTGGCTTCTAATTACACAAAGGTCAATACATTTTTCACTGGGGCTCTGTGCTTTCCTTCCTATGGGAAAAAACTGGCCTTCTCATCCAGGTGCTCTTAACTGAAATCTTGGATTCTGCCAGAGGGTCCGTGGGCTCTGAGGAAGAATCCAGGATATTTATTCTGTTGCTCCCAGATGAAAGTTGCCAGAACAGACAGATCTGGCTGGCCTTTTCCTCTGGTGGCTGCCATTCATCAGCCCCTGAAACACTGGGGCTCCATGCTTTCCTTTCTGTGGAACCATGGTGACACTTCAGGGGTCCTCATGGAACCAAGGGACCACTGTGACACTGTGGAGCCTCAGTGGCACCCAGGACATCATTGTGGCTCTGTTGGGCCGCATGTTCCCAAGGGGCCAGTGTGAAGCAGCAGGGCTTTGTGGAACCAAGAGGCCATTGCTGCATTTTAGGGTCTCATGGAGCCAAAGGGACGTTGTGATCCTGGGGGGCACCATGGATCCATGGAGAGCATTGTGGCATTGCAAGGCCCCATGGAATCATGGAGAACATTGTGACACTGTGGGGTCACACAGAACCAAAGGGCCATTGTGACCCTGTGGGGCCTCATGGAAGGAAGGGGCCATTGTGACACTGCAGAAGCAAGGAGAACATTGGGACACTGCAGAGCACCATGAAACCAAGGAAACATGGAACAGAGCTGGCTGGCTTGGCCTCCCAGGGGCCACCTGACAGGTCTAGCTGATCTTGTAATGTTGAGGGCTGCCTCTCATCAGCCCCTGGAGAACTGAGGCTCCATGCTTTCCTTCCTATGGAAAAGAACCGTCCGTCTTTCCAGGTGTCCACGGCTAAAATTTATACTCCCCCTGAAAAATTCCCTATATGCATGGGTTCTCCCAGGCAAACCCTGTCAGGACAGAGAGCTCTGGCTGGCCTTGGCCTCTGGTGGTCACCTCTCCTCTCAAGGAAGCCCTGAGAAAAGTATTTGAACAGGTTTGACTGCTGGAACATCCATGAATCTCACATTCTTAAAAACTCAGATGCTCTTCTGAGCATAGGTGTCCTTTTTTCTTATTGTGTATTATGCATGAAATATTATTTTCAGCTAAAAAATATTATTCTTACCACTTTACCAGTGTTATCTGACACAAAACACTCCCTCTGCATATGGATCCAGGTCACCTGTATAAGCAAACACAAGAAAGAATGCAGCAGGAATTCTTTGTGTCTGTTGCCATCTGTCCCATCTCCTCTGGAGCTGGAGGTGCAGCCCCAGCACTCGGGAGGGCTCGGGGGTCACAAGCTCAGCTCCCACACAGAGAACGTGTGGACCCTGGGTGCTCTTCTTGGCCCCTGCACGCTCAGCCAGGCTGAGATGGACACTGATGGTTTCTGGGCCAGGCTCTTGGAGCCCAGCCCAGCTCCCTGCAAGCTCTGCCAGCTGCCCTGAGCTCTGGGCAGCACCAAGGGCCTCTCCCCAGCCCAGCCCAGCCGGCTCTGGCCCCACAGCTCTGCTCAGGCCAGGCTGCTCTGGGCACTGGCCCCACGGCCTCAGCCCCTGCCAAGGGCACAGCAGCAGCTGCAGCTGCCACAGGACTCAGCCCCAGCCATGGGGGAAGGTGCTTGGCCAAGGCCAAAGGAGCTCCCTGGCTGCCCTGCTCCCCTCTGCCTGAGGTGCTGAGAGCTCTGCAGCCCCTGCTGCCATCCCATCTGCCCAGGGCAGCACAAGAGCCCCGGCCTTGGGGCCCTCAAGAGCTGCTCCTGCTCCAGGCCCAGGGCCCATGCCAAAGCTGGGGCAGCCACAAAGCTGTGCCCATTCCTGTTCATTGCTGCTCTCATGGGGATGGATCCTCAGCCACTTGGAGGTTGTTGATGGATTTTACTGCTCCAGAGGCCTCTTCTTTGCTGAGCTCTTCAGTTAAGGAATTCAGTGACAAAGGCTTGTAAACTTTTGTTCAAAACACCCAAACAAGAAAAGCCTGTGGGAATAATCTAAGTTTTCAATCCTTCTGTGGTTAATTAGACACATTTCAGAAATGTATTCAAAGTGAATTTACTGCATTGAAAACAATGCAGAGAGAATTGTTTTTTCCTGTTAGGTTTTCTTTTCCTGTTTATAGATTGATATCAGCAATGTCCAATTGATATTAACCCCCAGCACCTCCTCATGCAGTCTGAATAGATATAAAAATCAAGACTTTTATGGCTGACAATCAATCAGACTTTGTCTCTAGCCCTTCTGTTATGAATGAGGGTCTATATAATTCAATAAACAACAAAGTTGAATTTAGCAGCTATTTTACTTGAGCTGTATTTTTATATAAAATAATACTATCAAATAAAATCAAGCAGATACAAAAAATTTGGCAGTGGTTCTGATAAAGCATAAGCAAAACTGATTGATCGGGGTACAGGGAGGGCTTTTCACCCTGCCTCACGTACGAGAAACAAAGGAATCCAAACACAACTTATATCCTGTATGCTCATACATATTCATCAATATTTTCCTGTAAATCTCTTCCTATTTTCGATTCTTGAAATCTACATCACCACACTGCACAGCACATGCTCCCACTGCTGCTAAGGGCTCTTTTGGCTCTTTGGTGGTTGCACCTGACAAAGGCTTCTCCTCATCGTCACTGTTCTTTGAACAACCCCACAGGTTGCACATGCACCCCAAGTCTTGTGTTATAGAAGCCAGTATTATTTATATTTTAAAAAAGCCTTATTATTTCATAGATACCTGGAACCATTCCAATTTTGTCCATTCCAAGGCTGATTCTCTAATTATTCTGAGGCCTATTCTGTTTTGGGATTTTAATTGTCTCAAACTACATCCTGTCTCCTATTTTTTCATGAACATCTGAAAACATCTGTTTTGTGACACTAATTACATATCCTTTTCCTCTGTTACTTTATCTAAAATATCCATATAGTTACAACTGTTGGCATGAATCCTATTCATTTATCACACCACCATTTCCCTCATCCAACTCTGGCACTCAGAGCAGCTGAGGAATGGAGTCACATCCAGGGGTGTGCCCAGGGCTCAGGACTGGGGCCAGGTCAGTGAAATCTCTTTATTGCTGGTCTGGAGGAGACCATCAAGGGCACCCTCAGTCAGTTCCCAGGTGAGCCCAGGCTGGGTGGGAGTGTGGCTGTGCTGGAGGGCAGGAAGCTCTGCAGAGGGATCTGGCCAGGCTGGAGCCATGGGCCCAGGACAATGGGATGAGGTTCAGCAAGGCCAGGGGCCGGGTCCTGCCCTGGGCTCACAACGTGGTTCTGTGATAGATATAAACACAATTAAGTTCTTGTATCAGGATGCTCATCCTGGAGTGGGGGCAAAACAGCTCCAACAATTCCTGATTTGCAAAGCTGTCAGTGGTGGATGGAGAAGGGAGGTCAGGCTGCATTTGGTGTTGAGGAAATGCTGAAACCAGCCTGACTCATTTCATCTCCTCCTGTCCTGGCTGATCTCCCCCCTTTCCCTCCCACCCATTGGCTTTTGTCTCCCACCAGGCCCCCCAGTGAAGAGCCTGGCTCTGTGTTCTCCATCCCCTCCTGGCTGGCACTGCCAGGCTGGGATGAGGAGCCCCTCAGCCTTCCCTGCTCCAGGCTGGACAAGCCCAGCTCCCTCAGCCTCTGCGCACAGCCCAAGGGCTCCAGCCCCACCCTCAGGCCCTTCCCAGACACTGTTCCAGCTGCCAGACATCTTTCCTGCCCTGGGCAACCCAAACCCAGGCCACAGTGACCTGGATAATCCCCGTCCTTGATGTCCTGGTCACACAGCCCTGGCCCCTTGTCCCCATGTCAGGCTCTGGGGTGGATCCTGTGGAACATCCTTTGGTGGAGGCTGTGGCTCCAGGTGGGCCGGGGGGATCCCGGGGACAGGGACCCTGCTGGGCATGGACAGCATTGGACTTGTTGGGAGAAACTGTGAGGGGGAGCTGGGGCAGAGTGACCAACCCAGTGACCTCACACAGCCCTGCTGGGATGTCACACAGCCCTCTGTGATGTCACAGATGATGCCAAATCCACTCACAGCCCTGTCCATGTGATGTCATATTCTCCAATGTCACACAGCTGATCTCTGATGTCATATCTGATGTCACAGCTGCTCTGTGATGTCATAGTCTGCTCCTGTGATGGTCAGACCTCCTGCCCTGTGATGTCACAGCTGGCCTGTGATGTCACAGAAGCAATCTATGATGTCATAGCCTGCAGTCTGATGATGTCATCACATACCCATTCTGTGATGTCATAGCCCACTCTGTGACCTCATGTTACCAGATGATAAATTGTCTCCACCAGGTGAGCTGACACCTGGAACTTGTTCTCCAAAACCCCAGGCCTGGGAACCACACAATGCCCATTGTGTGAGAAGGGGAACTGGAAGTTCAGCAGCCTCAGTGTCCTGCCAGCTCAGCCAGGCCCACTGGAACATTGGGATCCACGACCACCAGGGACCACCAGAGAGACCCCCCAGGACAGAAGAATGCATGGGTAAAGGGGAGGGAAATATGTTAATGATTTTGGGAAAATGATTATCATATGTGTGTTTAGTCCAGGACAATCAATGAATATGTGAAAAAAACACAAAATAAACAGAAACTTTCCTGTGCTCAGCACAAAGCTTTGGGAGGAGCTATCCCCCCATGCATCCAGCTGAATAAAGAATGCTGCTCCTGAATGCTACATTGGGGTTAAGGAGTTTTCTGTTTTACTGAATTTTTGGTGACACTCCCACTGCCAAGGAAAGCTCTGTCTGCTGCTGGTCACAAACAGAGAAGGGCTGGTGGCAGATGTGGGGCTCAGAGGCTGCCTGGGGCACAGTGACCATGAAATAATCAAGTTTTCAATGTTCTGTGAAAGAAGGAGGGGCAGCAAAAAAACTTCTACACTGGAATTAGGAAGGGCAGACTTTGGCCTATTTAGGATGCAGATTTGGGGAGTACCAAATCAGGTACTGATTTATTGTAAGGAAACAGCCCTGAAAAACAAAGGGTCCAGGAAGGATGGACACATTTCAAGAAAGTAATCTTAAGGGGAAGGAGCAGCCTGTCCCAGTGTGGCAAAAGATGAGCAAGAGAGGAAAATGACTGTCCTGGCTGCCCATGGAGGTTTTTGGGAACTCAGGGGAAAAAAGGACCAGCAACTCAGGAAGTGTTTAAGGATGTCCTTAGGTTATCAGAAAGAAAATTAGAGAGGTGAAAGCTCAATTAGAACTTAACCTGGCATCCTGTAAAAAAAAAAAAATTAGAAAAAATTTATATCTAAAAGGAGGGAGAAGGAGAACCTCTACTCTTTGTTGGATGCAGTGGAGAATATAGTAACTAAAGATAAGGAAAAGGCTGATCTGCTTAACATCTTGTTTGTGTCAATTTTACATATTAGAACAGGCTGTCCTCAGGACAAGTGTTCTCCTGAGCTGGTAGATGGGCACAGGGAGCAGAACAGCCCCTGGAATCCAGGAGGAAGCAGCTGGGGACCTGCTGAGCCACTCAGATGCTCACAGGTGTATGGGATTGGATGGGATCCATCCCAGGGGGATGAGGGAGCTGGTGGATGAGCTCCCCAAGCTGCTCTCCATCATTTACCATCAGTCCTGGCTCAGCAGGGAGGTCCCAGAGGACTGGAGGTGCCAGTGTGAGCCCATCCCCAAGAAGGGCTGGAAGGAGGATCTGGGGAACTCCAGGCCTGTCAGCCTGACCTGGGTGCCTGGCAAGGTTATGGAACAGATCACCTTGAGTGCCACCACAGGGCACCCACAGGATGGCTGAGGGATCAGAGCCAGCCAGTGTGGATTTCAATGGCAGGTCCTCTGCACTGATGGTCTGTGGATGAGGGGATTGAGTCCACCATCAGCAAATTTGTGTCAGATGACACCCAAGCTTGGGGAGGTTCCCTGGTGTGGGAGCTGCTGGAGGGGAGGAGGGGCCCGGAGCACAGGGACCCTGGACAGGCTGGATCCAGGGCCCAAGGGATCCAACAAGGTGAGTCCTGTTTAACAAGTCCAAGATGCTGGGTCCTGCACTTTGGCCACAAACAACCCCTGCAGCACCACAGGCTGGGGACAGAGGGATGGAGGGCAGCCAGGCAGAAAGGGACCTGCAGGGGACTGATGGACAGCAGGCTGGACATGAGCCAGAAATGTGCCCAGGTGGCCAAGAAGGCCAATGGCTCCTGGCCTGGATCAGGAATGGTGTGGCCTGCAGGAGACAGGGCAGTGATTCTTCCCATTGGTTGGACTGGTCCCAAAGGCAGCACCAGCGAGTTTTCTGTCAGTTCAGGGCCCCAGAGGGGAAGGGACATGGAGGGGCTGGAGGGTGTCCAGAGAAGGGCAACAAGGCTGGGGAGGGGACACTCTGGAGCCCAAGTCCTGTGGGACATGGGGCTGAGGGAGGAACCAGGGGTTGTTTATCCTGGAGAAGAGGAGGCCCAGGGACACAAGGGCACCAGGCACAGGTTGGACACTGATGATCCTCCAAGGCCTTTTCCAAACTTGCTGATTCTGGGATTCTCTGAAACCACCCTGTGAGCAGTTGGAGGATGAGCCCTTGGGCCTGGGGACTTGTAGAACCACAGAAGCTCCAGCAGCCCAGGTCCCTCAGGCCATTGTGCCCCTGGGGCCCCAAAGCCCATCCTGGTGGTCCTGCAGAGCCTCTGCAGCTCCTCCTCCTGCCCAGAACAGGGAGCCCCAGAGCCAGGTTTAAAAGCCCAGATGCCAGGCCCTGCACTTTGGCCTGGGGTGCCTGCTCTGGCAACAGAGCAGGACCAGGCACTGCAGGAGCCTGCAGGGACAATGGACATGCAGGCTGGACTTGTAGGATGATCCTGCTCTTGCCAAGGGATGTTCCCGTGGTGCCAAGTCAGGAACTGCAATGGGGAGTGGGGCCAGAGAGGAAAGGGCAAACAGGGATGGGCTGTTTGCAGGGGAGGGAACAGGGCTGGGCAAGAGGAAGAAATTTGTACCAGGGAAGAGTAAAGAAAGCAAAGGTGTGGCAAAGGAAATGCTCAGGGCAGTTTGGGGTGGCTGCCAGGCAGCCCTGGCTCTGAGCAACAGCGTCTGCAGTGGGACAGGAAACTCCCAGCTGATGGGAACAAACTTTCTGGCTGAGTGCAGAGGCCAGGACAAAGCTGAGTGGTTTCCCTGGTGTCCCCAGCCCTTGCTGGCCCCAGGGGCTGATGGCATTTGTGCTCCCTCAGGTTCATGTCCCCACAGCAACAGCATGGGGGTGCTCCCACCTGCTGTGTGCAATGCAAACAGGGGCTGCTGAGCCAGTGCTGCCGTGTCTGTGCCTGCAAGGATGGGGCACCTGTGTGAGCTGGGGGAGAGGCCAGGGCTGCAGAGGGGGATGTTGTTGGCAGCTCCATGAGGACGCTCTGGGACGCTGCCCTGGGCTGTGCAGCAGCGCACTGGGGATGGATCAGCCCCTGCTCTGCTGCTCCTTCCCATCTGCCCCAGGGCCCTTGCAGAGCCCCAGCCATGCTGTTTGCCCCCAGCCTGCCCACGGCCAGCCTGGGGCTGCTCACGGGGGTTTCTGTGCTGAGCATTGGCCTGGCCGTGTTCTTGAGAGAGCCTGGGCAAGGAGCCTGGAGCCCCCAGGGCCTGGCCTGAGGCGTCAGCGCTGCCCCAGCAGTGCCCATGGCCTGTCCCTGCTGCAGCCCTGGCACTGCCACCCCCAGGGCTGTGCCCGGCCCTGAGAGCACTCAGGCCCTACAGCAACACCAGGGCCAGCAGGGCAGCGGGGCAGGGCCACGGCAGCAGCACTGGCAACACCAAGTGCTGCTGCTGCTGCTGGGCACAGCTGCTGGGCCAGCACTGATCTGCCCCCAGCTCTGCACACAGACATTGCTGCTGCAGCTCCAGAGAAGGCAACAAAAGGGCATCTCTGCAAGAAAACTTTGCTGGGAGATCCTTTATTTCATTTAAAGCCACCAAGAGTGCAGGTCCTCATTGACACAGTCTGTGGCCACAGGGAAGGTGGAGAGAAACAAAATGAGGAATGGCACAAAAAACTGACATTTATTTGTGGACAACATTTAAAAAGTAAAACAAATACACAGAATCTCCAAAAGGAAATCAACAACAAGTATCAATGATTACTTTTATTACAAGTGATTTGCAGAAATTGGCCAGCAGTTTAATGTTTCTGAAACCATCCATTCATCAGTCTCCAGACTGCAGCCTTGAGCTCCTGGTTCCTCAGGCTGTAGATGAGGGGGTTCAGGGCTGGAGGCACCACCGAGTACAGAACTGACAGGGCCAGATCCAGGGATGGGGAGGACAGGGAGGGGGGCTTCAGGTTGTCAAACATTGCAGTGCTGAGGAACAGAGAGACCACGGCCAGGTGAGGGAGGCAGGTGGAAAAGGCTTTGTGCCGTCCCTGTTCAGAGGGGATCCTCAGCACAGCCCTGAAGATCTGCACATAGGAGAAAGCAATGAACACAAAACAGCCAAGTGCTAAACAGGCACTAACAGCAAGGAGCCCAAGTTCCCTGTGGTTTGAATATGAGCAGGAGAGCTTGAGGATCTGTGGGATTTCACAGAAGAACTGGTCCAGGGCATTGCCATGGCACAGGGGCAGGGAAAATGTATTGGCTGTGTGCATGAGAGCATTGAGAAAGGCACTGGCCCAGGCAGCTGCTGCCATGTGGGCACAAGCTCTGCTGCCCAGGAGGGTCCCGTAGTGCAGCGGTTTGCAGATGGACACGTAGCGGTCGTAGCACATGATGGTCAGGAGGGAAATACTCTGCCGATGAAGAAAGAAAGCAAAAAATACTTGCAGCACATCCTGTGTAGGAGATGTTCCTGGTGTCCCAGAGGAATTGTGCATGGCTTTGGGACAGTGGTGCAGATGGAGCCCAGGTCAGCTGAGGGCCAGGTTGAGCAGGAAGAAGAACATGGGCGTGTGCAGGTGGTGGCCTGCAGGCTATTTTCAGCGCTGATGATGAGGCCGTTGCCCAGGAGGGCAGCCAGGGAGATGCCCAGCAAGAGGCAGAAGTGCAGGAGCTGCAGCTGCCGCGTGTCTGCCAATGCCAGCAGGAGGAAGTGCCTGATGGAGCTGCTGTTGGACATTTGCTGGGCTGCACATGGGGATCTGTTCATGGAGAAAGGACAGTGACAAGTCAGGAGAGGCATCTGAGCCAAACCTGGGCCATTCCTTCAGCAGATTCCCCTGGGACTCACCCACCCTTGTTCCTGCTCTGGGAAAACCTTCACCATGTCCTGCCTGAGCTCCAGGGTGGTCTGGGGAAAATCAGAGCAGCCCAGCCCTGGGGGTTCTCAGGAACCATCCCTGCCCCACTGCCCTGGGTTTCAGGCCATGTGGCAGAGGGACAAGGCTGGATGTTCAACCCAGGCAATCCCTCCTAGGCAGACAGGCTTGCAAGCATCTGCACCCCAGTTCTAAGGGACCGCCTAGCAGGAGGGTTTTTGTTTTTTTTTACCCACACATCATTCCTGGCTCTCTGAGGTAGAAACCCAGCATTCCTGCTGGGAACTCCAGAGTTTGCCATTGAGAGCCATGGAGGCAAAGGATTCCCTGTGGCCTGAGGGGAAGGTGAGGGGCCAGATGGGAAATGTTCCCAAATTTGCCCTGGCTTAAGGTGGGCTGCAATCAGAGTGACAATATCAGGGCACCAGGGCCACCCTGTCTGGCTTTGTGGTGCAGATGGCCCAGAGCAGAGGGATCCTGAATGTCTCACCTCTGTCAGGTCTCTGGGCAAGGTCTCAGCAGCCCCTCTGTGCCAAGACACAGAATGTCCTTTCCCCAGGTGCCCAACATGATTTCCTCAGCTGTGGCAGAGATGGTCTGTCCCATGGGACATTCCCTGGGAACTCCCAGGGCTCTTTGCACCCACATTTGCACCAGGAGGGCAGCCCAATGTTGCAACAGGAGATCCTGGCTGTGCCCATGATGGGATCTCAGGAAGGGACTCAGCCAGGATTCCCTTCCCCAGGGACTGCTTTTCCCACAGCCCCACAGGTGCCAGGGAAGCTTGGACACCCCATTGGCTCATGGACACCCCTGCCTGGCAGGAATGCCAAGGGCAGTGCCTTTGGGAGCTGCTGCCCTGCCCCAGCCTGGCCCTGAGAGCAGCAGATAACAGTGACAACATTGTAAGCAGCAGAACCAAGAGAAGATGTTGTGGTGTGTCCCTGGGAGGGCAGGGCAGAGACAGCTGGGCACTCAGGACAGTGTTCCTGTGCCCAGCTGTGCCCGGCACCTCCCACACCAACAGTGCCCTCCTGCCCCCAGCACTGCCTCTTCAGCCCCTCTCCTTCCCTGAGAACATCTCCCTGGCCTGGACATTTATTCCTGAGAGAGCCCCAGTCCCAGTGTGCTCCAGAGCCCATCCCAGCTCTGTGCCCAATTCCCACAGAAACCTGCCTGTGTGCAGGGGCCCTGGCTGGGCAGGCTCTGCCAGCTGGGCAAGGGCAGCTCAGGAGACCCCTGGGGGCCCTGCAAGCCTGCTGCTGTCCAGGGCTTCTTTGGCTGAGGGCCCTTTTTGGAGGCTCCCAGCAGAGGACTGAGCACCCAAAATAGTTCTGGAGTCTCTCTGTAAATGTCCAAACATTCCTTTGATGATCCTGTGTCCCTTTCAACTCAGAATGTTTCTGTCATTCTGGAATTACAATTCCTGTTCTGCTTCTCTCTTTCCCCTGTTGTCTATAACCCAATGAGAAAAAAAAACCCCTTTCCCATGTGTTAGAACAGTAAAGTAAACCAGACATTAATTGGAAGCTTTCCAGGTGTCCCAGTGAGGATGGAGCATACCCAGCCCCTGATTTCAACACTTTATGAAGGTTGATTAATGTAGGTATTTAACAGGAATATCCAATAGGAGATTCAGTTGCCCCAGTTACACACCCTTGGCTCAACCCATTGGAATAGGTCCAATAACTTTTTTTGCAAATTTTTTATTGTTATGATTGTTCACATTCTGGTGAAAAAAAAATGTTCTGTAGGTTCTCTTCCTGATAATGGGAGACTATTTGTATTTCATAAGACTGATATACAGTATTTCAGGAATGTATTTAGACAGTCAAGTTATTTTATTAAAAATCTAAGAGAAAGGTTATATAACGCATAAGTTACTTAAGGATTAAATATAGAATTACTTAAGAGATTATTAGAGTTAATTAAGAATTTAATAGAGTTAAATAGGATTATAGATTTAAAACTATATAATAGCAATTTACAGAGCTATGAATATATAAAAATGTATAAAATGCAAAAATCTTTTTTGTCATCACCCCAACTTTCCCATCCTCTCCAAGAAGGAAATTGAAAAACACTTCAGGAAAGCTCCTGATCTTTACAGCAATCCCAGGCTTACCTTCTTTTGGGAAGTGTCCTCTGGAGCTGTGCCCAGGCTGGTCTGAGGTGGAGCCCTGCCCCAACAGCCCCTCTCAGCAGCAGCCCTGCCCTGCCCAAGGTGGCTCCTTCCCCAGAGCTTCTCCCCTGGGACCAGGCCAGGGCTGGCTGAGCTGTCCCTGGCAGGCAGCAGAGTCCCTGCCCCAGGCAGTGCCCTGGATGCTCTGCGGACAGCCCTGGGCACCCCTGGCTGCTCTGCAAGAGACAATCACAGAATGTGCTCACAGGGCTCTGCAGGCATTGGGATGTTCCAGCTTTAGGAGATCAATCCAGGGGCTGCAGCTGCATTGTCCTGCAGCCAGAGGTTCCCATGCCCCCCAGGCACTTAGCCCCCTTCCCATTCTGACTGATTGAAGCTCTCTGTGCCTCTGTGCTGTGCAGGCTGGCTGCAGGCGAGTGCCCAGCCCTGCTGGGCTGGCAGAAGAGCTGCTCATCAAGAGAAATGTGCACCCCAAGCTCTTCTTGGTTACCAGGGAGCTGCCTCTGTGCCAGGAGGCCAGCCCAGCTCAGCAGCACAGACACAGCACAAGGACTTTAATGAGCCTCTCTGGGGCTTTGTGCTCAGGCCCTGAACATCAGTCCCTGAGAGGGAGCTAGAAGAAACTTCTCCAGAACTCCAAGTCAGAATCAACTCCAAAGTTTCTTGGACTTCTAATGGGTCCCACTGAGGACACGACTGAGAAAGTGTCCCCAGGCCCCAGGCAGAGCAGAGAAATGCAGGCAATGATGACAGGTGGGGGACAAAGAGAAGCTAAGTCTTGGTGCCGGGCCACAGCAGGGTCCAGCCACCAAGGGTTTGGAGGACACCTGTCCTGAGGCCCTTGGGGGCCTCCTTGCACAGCCCAGCCAGGCTGGGCACCGTCAGCCCTTTGTCCTGCCCCCTGCATCCCCCTAGCTCACATCCCAGTGGCCTCAAGGATCTGCTGGAAGGAGTCCCTGGGGAGCCTTGCCAGGAATGGCCCTGGGGCTCCTTGAATGCCCTGTACTGCAGGTTTTTCAAAGGACTTTGGGTTTGGCTTTTGCCTTGAGTCTTGGAGAGGTCGGTGCAACTGCGGCCTAATTATCTGGCTGTAATTAGTCCTGAGAGCTTTGTCAGCAATCATGGCCTCCAATTATCTGCTGTAATTATCCTGAGAGGCTTTGCCAGTAACAACCTCAGTAGGGCTCATTAATGCTTT
>JALJVW010003032.1:0-37635 GCA_024865655.1 Emberiza elegans | reverse complement strand
CACTTGCTCCATGTGGCACTGGTGGCATGGTGGGTGGAAGGAACCTTGCCTTTGAACATCCACCCCACCACTGGTAGTCGGGACGCCAGGAGGATTGCTTCTGTGCCAATCACCTCTGAGGCAGCCCTGGACTCCTTCATAGGCAGCCAAGATTTCCTTCTCTGTGGGAGTGTAGTTGGCTTCAGACCTCTCATGGCTTTGACTCCAAAATCCCAGTGGTTGACCTCCTGAGTCTCCCCAGGCACCTTCTGCCAAAGGCTCCAGGACAAGCCATTGTTCCCAGCTGCACAGTAGAGCACGTTCTTCACCTCTGGTCCTGTCTGATTGGGCCAAAGGCTACTGCATGAGCAATCTCCTGCTTGATCTGGGCAAAGGCTTGTTGCTGCTCTGGGCCCCAGTGGACCCAGTGATCTTCTTACAGGTGACCAGGTAGAGAGGGCTCACAATCTGACTGTATTCGGGAATGTGCATCCTCCAAAACCCATGGCACCTAGGAAAGCTTGTGTTTCCTTCTTGCTGGATGGTGGAGACATCACATTGATTTTGTTGATGACCTCAGTGGGAATCTGATGCCCTCCATCTTGGCACTTCACTCCCCGGAACTGGATCTCTTGGGCAGGTCCTCGACTTTACTCTTCTTGATGGTGAAACCAGCTTCCAGGAGAATCTGGATGATCCTCTCTCCTTTCTCAAATACTTCCATTGATGTTCCCCACACAATGATGTCATCAATGTACTGCAGGTGTTCTGGAGCCTCACCCTTTTCCAGTGCAGTCTGGATCAGTCCATGGCAGATGGTGGGGCTGTGCTTCCACCTCTGGGGCAGTCAGTTCCAGGTGTACTGCACACCCCTCAGGTGAAAGCAAACTGAGACCTGCATTCTGCTGCCAGAGGAATGGAGAAAATGCGTTAGCAATATCAATAGTGGCATACTACTTTGCTGCCTTGGACTCAAGCTCGTACTGGGTTCCAACATGTCGGCACAACAGCACTCAGTGGTGGAGTCACTTCATTCAATGAACTATAGTCACATCAATCTCCATTCTCTGTCAGATTTGCACACAGGCCAAATGGGGCTGTTGAAGGTGAGTGAGTCTTGCTGACCACCCTTGGCTCTCCAGCTCATGGATCATTTTGTGGATGGGGATCCGCGGCATCTCGATTTGTTCGATTCTGCTGGCGGTGCACTGTCGGGTAACAATGGCACTCGTTGCTCTTCCACCTTCAGGAGTCCTACTGCTGATGGGCTTTCTGATAGTCAGGCAATGTGTTCAACTGCTTGATGTCCTCTGTCTCTGCAGCAGCTATTCCAAATGCCCATCTGAGTCCCTTTGGGTCTTTTGAAATACCCACTTTGGAGGAATCTATGCCTAAAATGCATGGGGCCTCTGGGCCCAGTCACAATAGGGTGTTTCTTCCACTCATTTCCAGTCAGGCTAACCTCAACTACCAAAGTGAAGTCCTGTGATCCCCCACCAACCAGCAATAGAAACACACTCTGTCCCCACATGTCTCGATGGGATTAATGTGCTCTGCACCAGTGTCAACAAAGCTTTATACTCTTGTGGTTCTGATGTGCCAGGCCAGCAGATCCCACATGTCCAGAAAACACAGTTTTCCCGGCCTCTACCTGGCTAGAGCAGGGCCCCCTCTAATCCTGGTTATCCTTCTTTCCTGGGCATATGTCTTTGGAGGTTCCTTCAAGGGGATCAGACATGTCATCATCATCATACCTGGCAGTTCAGCTATGGGCAACTGGACTGGCTTTCCTTTTGGTGGAACTTCCTCTCTGAGCCTTGCCTTCCTTCAATTCACACACACCCGTTGTGCCAGGAGCAGCAGTAGATTTTCCATCCCATCTCCTCATGTTTTCTCCACAATCACGCGGAAGAACCACAGCTCAGCTCTGTGGGGTGTGCACCTTCTCTCCCATCTGGGGGCATCCGTGGGGCACCAGAACCTCTGATCTGTACTGCTGAGATTTGGAGAAGGTCTTCTTTAATCTCTTCTCTGAGCTTCTTGGATTCTCCTCTACCTTGTCCTCTAATTTCTGCAGATGTGTTTCAACCGCTGCAATTCTGAGCATGTGTTGGGCCATGCACAGCATCTGCATAATGCTCAGAGCTTCTTTGGCATATCAAGCACAGTCTCATCCCTCTCATCCCTCTTCATTATGGCTAAAGCAGGTGATGTTCGTGTGGTCCAACTTTTGTTGGAAATTTTTATGTGCCTACTCTGCTTTTGTCCCTGAAAGAACAGCGAGTTCCTGCCTCCATGCAATACCTTCTTTCTGAGATGGGAATGTGAAGACAAACCTAACAAAGTCTTGCAATGAAGACATCAGGGAGAGGAACAATTTTCTTCTGACTAACCAGGCTCCAAATGAGGGAGGCTTGGTCAGCATGCATGGAAGACATTTCCTATCCATCTTACACACCCAGGTAGGAGGAGCAGCACCCTACAGCCAGGGCATCTCTGCAAGTTCCCTAAGATTTACCAGCACCCATCCTACTTTCAGCTGGAGAAACAAAGGCCAAAGTGGCAACTGAGACTTGGAGCACAACCTGATGGAAGACGCAGAAGGCTCCAGCCAAGCAGGAGTGCCCTGCCTTTCCTTTATCTTCTTCTTGGAGGAAGAATCCTGTGGCACTGAAGCCTGGCAGGACTTGATCGGCTGAAGGAGCCCCCCATACCTTGGTCCTGTTTCTTGCACTCTTTGCACAGTCAGAAATGCCTGTGACTGTGCAGGGACCCTGCTTGACCCCCTGCAGGCACCGGGGGACATTTGATGAGGATCGATGCAAGAGAGACATTCGTGTTTCTGGGCTGCCTCTGAGGGCAATCTGGCCTAGAGCAGTAATCAGGGCCTTCAGATGGTTCTGCCCAGAAAAAGCATCAGATGCCAGGCTGATCCAGACCCTAAAGGCTTCAAGTTACAGGCCCCAAGGTGGAGCTGATGGATGTATCCAGCTCCTTACAGTGCAGCTCGGGCAGTGTCAACACACCCACCTCACAACACAATACCCCCTTGAGGGAAAGGGCTACCCCCAAAGCCTTTCTATCTGAAGGCTTAAAAGAAAAGAACATGGAATACAACATCCAGAAAATGAGACGTGTCTGCACGGAGAGTTCAGAATCTGCCACTTAGGAAATGCTGCCAGAGCCCCTGGCAGGTGCAAAGATGGCAAAGAGGGAATCCATTCACCACAATGCAGAGTCCCACAGGCTTTCATTTACCTGGCTTTTTCCTTCTCTAGGGCATTGACAGAAGCCTGCAAATCTGAATTTTGCTGTTCCACTTCTTCCCATTGACTCCTTTGCCTCTCCAGGTACTCCAGATGCACTTGCAGCTCCTTGTTCTGATGTTCTGCCTTCTCCAGCAGCTTCTGGGCATGCTCAACCTCCAAGAGCTTCTGCCTGGACTCTTCCTGGGCCTCCCTCACATCTTGCTGGGCTCTCTGCACAGTCCTTTCCTGGCACTCTCGGGAGGCTGCCAGCTGAGATGTCAAATCTGCCACCTCCAGATAAAAAGAACAAAGCAGTCAGAGGCTACAGCCACAGCTTCTCACACTCAGCCACAGCACAGGCTGGGAGCAAAGGTAAAGGACAACTTTCCACTCCTCCCTGTCCTGAGAGCACCAGATTCACAAAGGACATGGACAACTTGTTTCAGTCTCTAAGTGGCCCACCACCAAGGGCACCTGAAAAGGCACCTGCCAAAGCAAGGCTGGCAAGAACAGGCCAGCAGGAATCCATCCAGAAATCCAAGAGGCTGCTGCTTGCTGGCCAAGAGCACAGAGGACTAGCCCAGCTGTCCAGAGCAGCAGCTGACATTCAGCAGAGCACTGAGTGTCCTTCAGAGCAGCTGCCATGGAGCCCCCAGAGCACGAGACAGCCCCAGGGCTCACCCCAGCAGCTGCTGCTCTGCCATGGAAAAGCAAGAAGGCCACAGGCCCCTCGCTGCATGACTGCAGTGCCACTGCTCTTTCACTCACCTGCTTTTGTAGAGCCTCCCTCTGCTCAAGGAGGAGATTCTTTTCCTCTTTGAGGCCTTGTAGCTCTTCCTCATGCCTCTTCTGAGCTGCCTGGGCTTCACTGTGAGCTTCCTGCAGCTCATCTTGCAGATTTGCCTTCATGGTCTGGCAACAAAATGCAGAACAACTTTCTGGGACCTGCCCCCAGGCTCAGCTTTTTCCACTTGCTGCCTCAAAATCCCATTCCCTCAGCTGCTTCTTTTGGCTTTTCTACCCAGCTCTGCTTCCAGTGCAAGCCTTCTTTCCTGGGGCTGAGCTCTGGAGCTTACCAGGCTCTGTGCTCCCAGGGCCTGAAGCAGCCCTTGCTTCCTCAGTCCCAGGAGCTGCCTTTTGTGCCCTTGTCCCTGCCCTGCCCTCTGTTGCCTGCCTACTCACACTTACCTGCCCCTTCTCTTGCTGCTCTCTCACCTCCTGCCTGAGCTGCTGGACCTGCTGGCAGGCTCGGCTGAGCTCTCCCTGAGTTTGGAGCAGTGCCTCTGATAAAGCACTCTTCTCCTTCTGCTCTTCCAGCAGGACCTGCACAGGAGGAAGGAGCAGAGGGCTTCACACTCCTGCTGCAACATCCGTGTGGCAAGGGGCAAAGACTGATGGGCTCACGTGCTCTCAGAGCACTTGGCTGCTGCTCCCCTGGGCCACTGCCTGCCCTGGGGAGACACAGCTTCCCAGGAAGTGACTTCAAACACAGCCCAGAAGACATCTCTGCGTTACTGTTCAGAAATACTCCAGGCAAGCCTTTAAAAAGACTTTTCTCTTGTCAGCGTTCCTGCTGCACCCTCCCCATGCCCACAAAAGAAAAGTCCTACAAACTCACCTTGGCCATGAACATCTACCACTACACACCAAAAGGGGAGCGGAAGGAGAACAGTGAAGATACCCTGAGGTACATCTTACAACAACAGAGCACAAGAGCAGCACAAAAATCTCAGCTGACAGCTGATGTTTCTGCCTGGCTTCCTATGGGAGGGCTCATTCCTGGGGCCAAAGACAGCCCTGTTCAGCTTTCACCTCCCCTGATTCAATGCAGAAGACACGGAGGCCATGCTCCACACAGCCCCATATCCTGCCATCTCCCACAGCTCCAGTCTTGCAAAAAATCACACCAGGTCTCCTCTCACAATCATTACCTCTTGCTTGGCATTTTCAAATCTAGTTCGTTCCTCTTCTTGTTGAGCCAGCAGGGTGGCAACTTTCTGCCTCATCTCAAACAGCACCTTCTTGTGCTCCTGCTCTCTCTCTGCCTTCTCTTCTTCCCATTGCTCCAGTATCTCCTGAATCTCTTCACGGTGCCTTTTGCGCTCACTTTCCTG
This sequence comes from Emberiza elegans, assembly GCA_024865655.1. Classification (NCBI taxonomy): domain Eukaryota; kingdom Metazoa; phylum Chordata; class Aves; order Passeriformes; family Fringillidae; genus Emberiza; species Emberiza elegans. The sequence goes on along the minus strand of JALJVW010003032.1, from coordinate 32,294 downwards.
AGGGGGAGAAAAAATTTGCAAGATGAAGTCCCAGGCAAGCTCCTGGCTGAAAGATGTGAAGCTCCATCCCACCCACAGCCCCCAAATGGAAAAGACAACAGCACTGGCTTTCTGCACTCCAGAAACTGTGTCCTGTCAGGGAATTCAAAAGGAGCCTCAGCAGGTGCAAGAATCACAGACTTGAGGAATCTCTTCTACTGGCAAAGACCTTCCCAAGCACTGAGTCCAAGCACTCAGAAGAGGAGGTGTCACCTTCCCCTCTCTGATGCCCCAGTCACAAGGACTGAAGGACCAGGGACAAGGGGCCTGTTCCATTTGCTTCCAGCCCAAAGCTAATCCCCCTGTCCACCAGGGAAGCACAGCAAAAAAGGAAACGAGTTCCCACGCCTGCAGCCAGCAGCACTGTTGGCATCTGCTCCATGTTGGCATCTGCTCCATGTTGGCATCTGCTCCATGTTGGCATCTGCTCCACGTTGGCATCTGCTCCATGCTGGCATCTGCTCTGTGGCAGGTGGGACTCGGGGATGATCCTGCCCTGGGCTGCCATGCTTTGGGTGGCACTGCCCAACCTGCTCTGGAACTCCTCTTACACCCAGTCTGAAGCCATGGCTGCATTTACTGTCCCAGCACCATCCTGGGGTCCTTCACGCTCCTCCAAGTCTCAGCTGCTGGCTCTGCTTCCCGGCCCAGCAGTGGGAGGCCTCTGGCAGAGGATTGCTGCCCTTTCACACCCTCAGCCTCTGCTTGTGCTACACCAACCCACAGGACTGCCTTGGACAATTCAGAAGCATATTGTTCCCTACCAGGTCTTGCAGGAGCTTCTTTATTTCCAGTTGATGGGCAGTTCCCTGAAGCCTGAGGCTTTCCTGATGCTGCTGCTCTGCCCACAGGAGCTGTTGAGCTGTGTCTTCCTGTTCCTGCCTCCTGAGAGCTCTCTCTGCTTCCAGCTCATGTTGCAGGCACTTCACTTCTCCTGCAAACATGACCAAGAGCAAGAGTCAGCCTGGTCTTTACTGACTTTACTGACCTCAGGCCCTTTCAGGGCCTCCAGGCCCACCACTCCTCAGAAGTTCTGTGGACAGACACAGCTTTACAGGGTGCTCAGCTTCTCTAGGCAGGGGCAGCACCACAAACAAAGCACACGAGGTTCTCACCTTCTATCGCCTCCTTGTCCTGTGTGACTGTGAGCACTTGAGCCTCCAGATGGTTCCTGGTCATCTCCAGCTGAGCCATCTGCTGCTGAGCAGCAAACAGCCTGGACTGCAGGCTCTCCTTTGCTGACCTACAAGTTGCAAATATGGACAGACATGAGTTGCTTGCTCCAGACACCCACAGCCGGTTATTCTGGGACGACATGGCTCAAGATCCCCACGCCTGAGGAGGGAAAATGGGTCACCTGGAAACTCCTCCAGAGAAGGCACATCTGGGCCATTTCCAGAGCAGAGCAGGGCCTCTGAGGGACTGCCCAGGCCTTCCTTATGGCCTGGCATAGCACAGACAGCCCAGCCCACGCTGGCCTCAACAGCCAAACCTTCACTTGCTGCTCCTGACCTATGACACTGGGTCACTGTGCCCAAACAGGCTGGAGCAACAAGCAAAAGCCCAGCCCCTGCTCACAGCCCTTCTCTCATCAGCACTTCCAAGCTGCTCTGCATGGGGACAGAACTGACTCTTGTCCTGGCTGACTCCTGACTTTTTAATGCTCTTGATAATGGACATAAAGAACTACTTTGCAGATACAGTAAAATCTCATGGTCATGGCAGCACTTGTCAAAAATGAGATCACACTTCTGTCTGAACAACAACTCCCTGAATGCAGAGACTGCAGTATCAACTCTTGCAAGGTCCAGGAATAGACTTGCTGCCTTTATTTGAGTGTTGCTGAACAAGCAGGCAGTAGCCCAAGGGACTTGTCCTTCCTTACACAGTGAGAGGGACCATGCAAAGGAACCTTGGAAGGTTTGGCAGCTGGGTGCCCATCAACAATCAGCAAGAATGCCCAGAGGCTGGTGAGAATTCCAAAGAGCTTTCCCTGCTGCTCTCTAACCAGCTCTAGGTCCCAACCCACACTTCTCAAGAGTGTGCTTGGAAGCAGAAATGCCTCAAGATTTTCAGCAGGAGCCTCTGGCTTCACCCTGAATGGCAGCGTGCTACTCCCAACGTGCCAAGGGAAGAGCCTGGAATGCTGAAGATGAAGCTTCCTGGTCTGAAGATCAGGATCATGTCAAGCTACTTGGAAAGGCACGAGGGATGTTCAATGCCCAGAACGAGGAACCAAACCTGAGAGAACCTTGAGGTTTCACTCAGCATTTGCATGGTTTAACTACTCCTCAGTTCAGGGCTGGCTGGATTGCTTTTGACATCCCACAGGAGTGTGCTCAGCGGCACAAACAGGAGCCCAAGGCTCACGAGAGCTTTGCTGGCTTTACGTGCCAGAAAAATAACCTTCACATTGTGGCATTTTTTTTTTTTTTTGAGACTCTTCCATATTCTGTCCATGGAATGTAAAACCATCTGAAGAGGCTCAGCTCCCTGCCTTTACCTGGTCTCTGCCAGCTGCCTGGCAAGGTCTTCTCGGAGCCACTCGGTGGCTGCCAGTCGGCCCTCAAGGTCAGCCTTCTGGGCCAGCAGCTCCTCCTCTTGCCACACCTGGGCCACTTCATGCCCTTGGTCAGAGGATTCCCAGCTCAGATGATCCAGAGACCAGCTTGACGACTCTTGATCCTGGGAAACCTGCAAGTGGGACAGGGTACAGCTGGAGCCCTTCCTGGGGAGCCCTGTGCAGAGCCAGCCAGTGCCACCTCACAGGCAGCCAGAGGACAAGGAGCACCTGTGCTCTGGGCTCAAAGTTTCACAGCATCTGCCCCATGCAGCTCTGATACGCTGGCTGCCAGAAGCCTCTGGCACTGTTACCTTAGGAGTGCTGTGTCAGGCCCTGCTGCCTTGCCTGGGCCCAGACGGCTCCTTCCCAACAAACATCCCTACTCCAAACTCTGTGTTGTCACCCAAAAACACTGCGTCTTCCACAATTGCCAATACAATTTACACTAAGCACCAGCGGTGCTGAACATTTTCAGCCATTAATCCAAAACTCAGCTGGCTTTAGTCCATCACTCTGCTCACCTGCTCCATTCCTTCCCATACCCAATTCCAAACCCCCATGTGTTGCCTCCCCTTGTGTGGGCACAGAAAAAGCACCTCCCCATGGCCAGCTTTTGGCCTGGAGATGATTTGAACAGCAAGCTCCAGAGCTGGATCAGTCATTCTGGGTGTGCCAGGAAACAATCTGGCAGTCAGGGGTGTCTGGCTGGAGCCAGGCAGACAGAGAAGGCTCTTTACCCAAACAGGCCTGCACTGACAGGGATAGAGACCCACCTCTTCCTGGGAAACATCAATGAAATATTTCAGGGGCACTGGAGTGGACTGAAGGACAATCCCAGTGTCTGCCTGGATCTTTCCCTGCAGGATGTCCAAGTGCTGCTTCAGAACCCCTTTGGCAAGTTCACTCTTGTTCAGTGCAGTACTCAGTACTTGATTGTTGTCCCTCAATTTCTTGAAAGCAGCAGCCCCATGCTCCAAATCTTCCTGCAAGTCTTCCCTCTCCACTTCCAATGCTTGACTATTTTCCCTGTGATTTCTCATCTCAGATGCATGCATTTCATTCTCCTTTTCCACATCTCTCATCTGCTGCTGGTACAATTCCCGTTCATGCTGCCAAAACAGGGAGAAATAGTGTCACTCATTCCCTCTCTCGCTTTGCTTTTCATACCAGATCTGGACTCCTGCTGCAGGGGCAGGCACAGGCTGCCCCTCTCTCTCTGCCCCTCAGGATGCTGCAGACCTTTGCTGGGCCCGCCCCCTTGATGCTGCATCTTTCCCAGCTCACTCAGCCCATCCCAGCTTCCCTTCTGCCCTTCCCTGACCTCCTGCAGCTCCACTCCAGTGCTCCTTTGGGGAGGAGCTGCCACAACTGCAGCCAGGATTTCAAGTGCACGCTAAGCAGGATTCAGGCAGTGCCACGAGGATGTGCTCTCCATCAGGGAGGAAGGGAAGAGCAAACAGCCCCAGCCTTTCATTCCCTGCACTGGGGCTGACAGCAGTGGTTTTCCACCTCTCCTGTGTAGAGTTTCCATGGCTCCATCCCCCAGAGCCCCACTGCCCTCTCTGGGAGCAGCAATGGCCACATCAGTCTGTCAGTCTCTGCTGCCACTCAGGACGAGTTCTCCCCTTGCAGGCACACGTCCTGCTGGGGATCAGCACTTGGCTTTCCTCTCCTCTCTCCCCACTGGCTGCTCTCCGATGGCCAAGGACAAACACCTTTCTATTAACAGCAAACTTGGGACTCTCCCCCTTCCTTCCAGATGCAGATATTTAGAAATCTGCACATGGGATTGGACACCAGGAATTCCCAAACCCATGCAATGTCAATAGGGACACTGAGGACATTGAGAACTACAGCTTCTAGGGCACAGAAGGCCAGCATGGAGGAAAATCAGCAGCCTCAGCATAAATTGGCTTTGCCATGACTACAACATCATCTCCTCCTTATTCAGTGGAATGAATTAGAAAAGTTAAACTGGAAAAAGTTGCTCCTCAGAACTACGAACAAAAGGTCCAAACATGGCTAGAAAATGGCCCTTTGTGACATCTGCCAATCTCACCATCATATCTTTCCTTTCCTTCTCCAGCTTTTCCAATTTCTTCTTCAGAGATGCCACCTCCTGACGAAGAGCCACAGCCTCTTCCTGCCTTTCAGTGGCCTCTTTATCCAGGGCAATTTGGTGAGAGATGTGCTTGGCTTCTGCCTGCAACCACTCTGCAGCATGAAAGGGGAAAGAAAAGGAAAAATGGGAAGCAGAAAAAGCAAAGCAAAGGCAAACTGATGTGCATCCTGCAGAGACAACAGCACTGTCAGATCTACCTGCCTGTGTTTGCCTGGCCCTAAAAGCCCACAAAGGCTCCAAAGCTGACAGAAATGAAGGAAACTTGCAGGCAGAGAAAAAGGCAGGAATGAAAGGGGCAAGGTTCAGAGGGATAGGAAAGTGTGTTTGCTCTTGGCCTTGTGCAGAGTGAGCAAGCCAAGAGAGACAAAGGAGAGGGGATTCCTGTGCAGGCCTGCTCCAGAGAGGCCAATAGCCTGGAGACTCTGGCAGGGCCTGGAGTTTGGGGGAATGGAGCTGAGGCATCCAGCTACAGCTCCTTAGCACAGACACGGCACCTGAGAGGCACCAGCTGTGCACGGGATCAGCCCTAGCACAGCCAGATGGCACTGCCAGCCACAGCATCCTTCTCAAGAGAAAGCTTTCACTGGCACTCGGATGGAGAAATCTCCTGCTGGTTGTTTTTCTCCTCTGCCATCTTTGGGCACTTTTCCTCTGCAAGGCATCAGTGAGATCCCCACAGGTGAGACAGCATGGGGCAGTGGCTGGGAGAGGAGAAGCTGTACCTTCCTCACTTTGCTCCAGCTGTTTCAGCAGCTCCTGATTGCAAGCTCTGAGATTGTCTCTCTGAGCCTGTGTCTTCCTCAGCTCCAGCTCCATGGACTTGCATTGTGTGGCCATGGCCTCTGCTCTTTCCTCATAGCTCTGGAGCCTCACACACAGGTCAGACTCCTCCGTTTCCAGCTGCTTCTGTCGAGTTCCCAAGAAAGCTGCCTTCTCCTTCACTGCTTCCAGCAGGGCCCAGGCCTGGAAGATGGATGCACAGACCCTCAGGGACAGAGCTGTCCTGAGGCTGCAGAGTGGTTCGCAGGGAGAACAACGAAGGGGAAATGACTTCAAGCCAGACCCAGAAGGCACAGAAGCAAGGATTGCAATGGAGACAAATGTAGAGGAAGCAGGGAAAGGGAGGCAACGGGCATCCTTGGGCTGCAGCTCTGAACAAGGGCTGAACTGGCTGTGCTGGAAGTGCCCTGCCCAGCCTGCCACAGCCACCTCTGGGTCCCCACATTGCTCAGGGCCTGGCACAGGCACCAACTCTGTCTGGGACAACACTGCTAACAGAGGGACAGAGAAGCTCCAGAGGAGTCTGCTGCTGCTTCTCCTCCCACATTTCCTGCTGGGACCCGGGAGAGGATGGGGGAAAACTTCTGCAGCAGACACCAGATGCAGCCTCAGCCTCAGGGTGCAGCAGCAGCCCCGGGCAGAACACGGCAGCTGTGGAAGCTGCTGGGAGGGGAAAGAGGTTGGGGCCTCCAAGGCAAAGGTGCTGTTGTGTGTCCCTGGAGAAGGGGACGCCAGGGCACAGCTTACCTGTGTGTTGAGCCCCAGCAGTTCTCTTCTATGCTCAGAATAGAGCTGCTCTGTCTCTTGAAGAGCAGATTGACACTGAGACACCTGATTTTTCAGCACCAGGTTCTGTTCTTCCAGTGTCCTAAGGCACACATTCTTTTCCTCCAGAGACAGAATCAGCCTAGAAGGGAAGCAAGCAACTCATTACCAAATGATATCACATTTTATCAACTCTTAGGACTTGCACCACCTCAGGGAAAAACTGCTCTGCCTGATGAGGTTTGTCTAAACAACTTGGCTCTTTGTTCCCCCTGCAGTCCCAGCACAGCATTTGTCCCTGAAAGAACAGCGAGTTCCTGCCTCCATGCAATACCTTCTTTCTGAGATGGGAATGTGAAGACAAACCTAACAAAGTCTTGCAATGAAGACATCAGGGGAGAGGAACAATTTTCTTCTGACTAACCAGGCTCCAAATGAGGGAGGCTTGGTCAGCATGGAAGAGACATTTCCTATCCATCTTACACACCCAGGTAGGGGGAGCAGCACCCTACAGCCAGGGCATCTCTGCAAGTTCCCTAAGATTTACCAGCACCCATCCTACTTTCAGCTGGAGAAACAAAGGCCAAAGTGGCAACTGAGACTTGGAGCACAACCTGATGGAAGACGCAAAAGGCTCCAGGCAAGCAGGAGTGCCCTGCCTTTCCTTTGTCTTCTTCTTGGAGGAAGAATCCTGTGGCACTGAAGCCTGGCAGGACTTGATCGGCTGCAGGAGCCCCCATCCCTTGGTCCTGTTTCTTGCATTCTTTGCACAGTCAGAAATGCCTGTGACTGTGCAGGGACCCTGCTTGACCCCCTGCAGGCACCGGGGGACATTTGATGAGGATCGATGCAACAGAGACATTCTTGTTTCTGGGCTGCCTCTGAGGGCAATCTGGCCTAGAGCAGCAATCAGGGCCTTCAGATGGTTCTGCCCAGAAAAAGCATCAGATGCCAGGCTGATCCAGACCCCAAAGGCTTCAAGTTACAGGCCCCAAGGTGGAGCTGATGGATGTATCCAGCTCCTTACAGTGCAGCTCGGGCAGTGTCAACACACCCACCTCACAACACAATAACCCCTAGAGGGAAAGGGCTACCCCCAAAGCCTTTGTCTTCAGAAAAACTCTATCTGAAGGCTTAAAAGAAAAGAACATGGAATACAACATCCAGAAAATGAGACGTGTCTGCACGGAGAGTTCAGAATCTGCCACTTAGGAAATGCTGCCAGAGCCCCTGGCAGGTGCAAAGATGGCAAAGAGGGAATCCATTCACCACAGTGCAGAGTCCCACAGGCTTTCATTTACCTGGCTTTTTCCTTCTCTAGGGCATTGACAGAAGCCTGCAAATCTGAATTTTGCTGTGCCACTTCTTCCCATTGACTCCTTTCCCTCTGCAGGTACTCCAGATGCACTTGCAGCTCCTTGTTCTGATGTTCTGCCTTCTCCAGCAGCTTCTGGGCATGCTCAACCTCCAAGAGCTTCTGCCTGGACTCTTCCTGGGCCTCCCTCACATCTTGCTGGGCTCTCTGCACAGTCCTTTCCTGGCACTCTCGGGAGGCTGCCAGCTGAGATGTCAACTCTGCCACCTCCAATAAAAGAGAACAAAGCAGTCAGAGGCTACAGCCACAGCTTCTCACACTCAGCCACAGCACAGGCTGGGAGCAAAGGTAAAGGACAACTTTCCACTCCTCCCTGTCCTGAGAGCACCAGATTCACAAAGGACATGGACAACTTGTTTCAGTCTCTAAGTGGCCCACCACCAAGGGCACCTGAAAAGGCACCTGCCAAAGCAAGGCTGGCAAGAACAGGCCAGCAGGAATCCATCCAGAAATCCAAGAGGCTGCTGCTTGCTGGCCAACAGCACAGAGGACTAGCCCAGCTGTCCAGAGCAGCAGCTGACATTCAGCAGAGCACTGAGTGTCCTTCAGAGCAGCTGCCATGGAGCCCCCAGAGCACGAGACAGCCCCAGGGCTCACCCCAGCAGCTGCTGCTCTGCCATGGAAAAGCAAGAAGGCCACAGGCCCCTCGCTGCATGACTGCAGTGCCACTGCTCTTTCACTCACCTGCTTTTGTAGAGCCTCCCTCTGCTCAAGGAGGAGATTCTTTTCCTCTTTGAGGCCTTTTAGATCTTCTTCGTGTCTCCTCTGAGTTGCCTGGGCCTCTCTGTGAGCTTCCTGCAGCTCATCTTGCAGCTCTGCCTCCACACGCTTCCTGGTCATCTCCAGCTGAGCCATCTGCTGCTGAGCAGCAAACAGCCTGGACTGCAGGCTCTCCTTTGCTGACCTACAAGTTGCAAATATGGACAGACATGAGTTGCTTGCTCCAGACACCCACAGCCGGTTATTCTGGGACGACATGGCTCAAGATCCCCACGCCTGAGGATGGAAAATGGGTCACCTGGAAACTCCTCCAGAGAAGGCACATCTGGGCCATTTCCAGAGCAGAGCAGGGCCTCTGAGGGACTGCCCAGGCCTTCCTTATGGCCTGGCATAGCACAGACAGCCCAGCCCACGTTGGCCTCAACAGCCAAACCTTCAGTTGCTGCTCCTGACCTATGACACTGGGTAGCTGTGCCCAAACAGGCTGGAGCAACAAGCAAAAGCCCAGCCCCTGCTCACAGCCCTTCTCTCATCAGCACTTCCAAGCTGCTCTGCATGGGGACAGAACAGACTCTTGTCCTGGCTGACTCCTGACTTTTTAATGCTCTTGATAATGGACATAAAGGTACAGCATCTTCCAGACACCGGGTATTTAACGAGGCTTCAGAACTACTTTGCAGATACAGTAAACTCTCATGGTCATGGCAGCACTTGTAAGTAATCAGAACAGCCTTTTGCTCGAGTTACAACTCCCTGAATGCAGAGACTGCAGTTTCAACTCTTGCAAGGTCCAGGAACAGACCTGCTGCCTTTATTTGAGTGTTGCTGAACAAGCAGGCAGTAGCCCTTGTCCTTCCTTACACAGTGAGAGGGACGATGCAAAGGGACCTTGGCAGGTTTGGCAGCTGGGTGCCCATCAACAATCAGCAAGAACGCCCAGAGGCTGGTGAGAATTCCAAGAGCTTTCCCTGCTGCTCTCTAACCAGCTCTACATCCTGTCCCACACTTCTCAAGAGTGTGCCTGGAAGCAGAAATGCCTCAAGATGGTCAGCAGGAGCCTCTGGCTTCACCCTGAATGGCAGCGTGCTACTCCCAACGTGCCAAGGGAAGAGCCTGGAATGCTGAAGATGAAGCCTCCTGCTCTGAAGATCAGGATCATGCCAAGCGACTCGGAAAGGAACGAGGGATGTTCAATGCCCAGAACGAGGAACCAAACCCAAGAGAACCTTGAGGTTTCACTCAGCATCTGCATGGTTTAACTACTCCTCAGTTCAGGGCTGGCTGGATTGCTTTTGACATCCCACAGGAGTGTGCTCAGCGGCACAAACAGGAGCCCAAGGCTCACGAGAGCTTTGCTGGCTTTACGTGCCAGAAAAATAACCTTCACATTGTGGCATTTTTTTTTTTTTTGGAGACTGTTCCATATTCTGTCCATGGAATGTAAAACCATCTGAAGAGGCTCAGCTCCCTGCCTTTACCTGGTCTCTGCCAGCTGCCTGGCAAGGTCTTGTCGGAGCCACTCGGTGGCTGCCAGTCGGCCCTCAAGGTCAGCCTTCTGGGCCAGCAGCTCCTCCTCTTGCCACACCTGGGCCACTTCATGCCCTTGGTCAGAGGATTCCTGGCTCAGCTGCTCCAGAGACCAGCTTGATGACTCTTGATCCTGGGAAACCTGCAAGTGGGACAGGGTACAGCTGGAGCCCTTCCTGGGGAGCCCTGTGCAGAGCCAGCCAGTGCCACCTCACAGGCAGCCAGAGGACAAGGAGCACCTGTGCTCTGGGCTCAAAGTTTCACAGCATCTGCCCCATGCAGCTCTGATACGCTGGCTGCCAGAAGCCTCTGGCACTGTTACCTTAGGAGTGCTGTGTCAGGCCCTGCTGCCTTGCCTGGGCCCAGACAGCTCCTTCCCAACAAACATCCCTACTCCCAACTCTGTGTTTTCACCCAAAAACACTGCATCTTCCACAACTGCCACTTGGTAACAAAATCTCTCTTTGGATCTATTTCAATGCTGGACATTCTCAGAAAGGTTGGGAAATACAAATTTTCTTTCTCATTTAGGGGAAAATATACAGGATTTCCCCCTTCTAGAGCAAAACCCACATCAAAGTGTCACCTCCTCACATATTCCAAGCAACTCTCTGCTTGGCAGGGAAATGGCTCTTGTGCTGAGCAGACATTTAGTGACTGATGGATGTCCGGCTGATGTGGCCAAAGCAAAACCTCTGCTGTGCATTTGCCAAGCCTACTGCATTCCCCAGAACTGAGACTGTCTGACAGAGACCCTCTGAAACACAGCCTTCTCTTGCAGCTATCCTGTAACACCCAATCCAAACCTCCCCTGCCACAGCTTGGGGCTGTTTCCTCTTCTCCTGTCCCTTGTTCCCTGGAAGCAGAGCCTGACCCTCACCTGGCTGCAGCTTCCTGTCACAGGGAGTTGTAGAGAGCAAGAAGGTGCTCCCTGAGCCTCCTTTCCTCCAGGCTGAGCGCCCCCAGCTCCCTCAGGTGCTCCTGGTCACCCCTGTGCTCCAGACCCTTCCCCAGCTCCCTTCCCTCTTTTAGAGGCTCTGTGGCTGCCCAAAGCAACACATTTTGCAGAAGCATGCAACACTTTGCTGATGATCATGCATATCCCTGGCTAAGAAATGTGTGTGCCATCTTGAGCCAGGTGTGCACAGCAGTGTGCCTGTCTTCTACTGCCAGAAAGAGCATCTGGGCTGATCTGGCTGCCACAACTCCCACTCCCACAGGTGCTCCTAGCAATGAGGTGTTCAGAGCCCTGCTAACATCATCCCTCTCTTGCTCCAACACATCCCTCTGAAGCTGCAATTCCTCCAATGGCTTCCTCTTGACTTCCAGCTGCCTCTGCAAGGATGGCTCTTCTCTCTCGGGTGCAGCCAAGTCCTTCACTGCACAAAAATGGGCAAGACCAGTTTTCAAGGGAAACACAGTCTCATTTCCAAAACCAACCTCCATCCAGTCCTGCTGCTCTGCCTCTTCTGCCTGGGCTGATGCTTCCTTCCACTGCTTGGTGTTCTTCTGATGCAGACAACAGGCTCCTGTCTCCAGGATTCCAGTGCATTGCAGCAGCATTTCCTTGGACTTCTCAAACTTTGCACAGTCACTGCAGAGACAAGGCTCAGTCAGAAGAAGCAAGAGGCCTGAAGAGTCAGCAATGCCATTTTCAGCACTCCAGGATGGAGCTGGGGGCAGTGGGCCAAGGAAGACCTTGCTCTTTCCCTCCCAAGGAAATCCTCCAGAGGCAAAGGGAAAGGAAGGCAGGATTTTGCCTTCCTTCAGTGAGAAGCAGTGGCTGGGCAGGGGCACGCAAAGAACAGAATTCAGGGAAGCAGCATGATGAGAAGAAGGAGTCTTCTATTCCAACATGGCTCTGCATCTCCCAGACAGCCTTGGGAGCCACAGTAGAGCATGAAAACCCAGACAGGATGATGCTCGAGAGCCACACTGAGGCCTACACATGGTAGGCAAGTGATTTCTTCACCCAGGACACCTCTGACCTCCCAGACCTGGAAGCAGATTGCCTCTGGAATGCAGGAGGAGGAGGAGGAGGAAATGCTCACCTACTGATTTCTTCTAGCAGAGAGTCTATGATCTGGTATTGGCTTCTGATCCTCTGGGTTCTCTCCTCTACTTGATCAAACTGTTGCCACATGCGCCCACAAGTCTCTGTAGCTTCCCGAGCCAATTCAAAGGGATGCTGTTCGTCAGTGGATGTCACAGTTGAGAGGATGTTCCCAGGACTGTCGGTGCAGATGATGGAATTGGCCATGCTGTCACCGTCGTCTACCAGCACCTGAAAGCCCACATCCAGCTGTTAGTCAGGTATTCTGTTCCTGTTCCAAAGTAGCACTGAGATGCTTCTTCTGATCCCACAAGAACAAGTGTCCATTTATGGGGAACCAGTTTCAAAAGGCCAGCCAGCTCAGCACAGTTTACTCACCTCAGGGGCTCTGGAGGAACGTCCCTGGTGAGAAAGCCCTCGAGCTCCCAAAGTGCACAGGGAAGAGCACACTCAGACTGCATGACTGCCCCTGAGGCAGTGGCCTCTAAGCACTTCCCAGCCTGTCCCAGAGCACAGCACTTCCAGCTGAGCTCTTCCTCCCCTCCTTGGCAATATTTTCAGCCCAGGAGTTTGACAGCAGCAGCAAAACAAACATGCTGCAAGGTGTCTGATCACTTCTAAGAACACCAGAAGGGGAGCTGCCCAGAGCCCAATCCAACCTGGCCATGAACACCCCCAGGGATTCAGAGGCAGCCACAGCTTCTCTGGGCAACCTGTGCCAGGGCCTCAGCACCCTCAGAGGGCAGAATTCCATCCCAATATCCCATCCATCCTTGCCATGTCTCGCTGGGAAGCCTTGTCCTGTCCGTGCAGGCCCCTGGCAAACGTCCCTCTCCAACTATTTTGCAGCCCTTTCATGCATTGGAAGGGACTCTAAGGACAACCCCAACTCTTGCATCCTTTTCCCTTGGCACAGGTGCTCCAGCCCTTGCAGCATCTTCCTATCATCCTTGTGACCTCCTCTGGGCCACTGGAGATCATTTTGGAGATGTCTGGGAGAAACTCATTCTTGACTCTGGGAAGCGCTGAGGCTGCGCTGTAATTTGGGTGAGGGGAAGGCAATGAAAAGCTGCTCCCTTGTTTGTGCCCACGGCCTCCAGTGGGACAAGGACAGTGGAGGAGATGTGGCTGCGCTCTGGGATAGCCAGGAGCCCCCCCATTCCCTCCCAGGCCTGTTCCCAGGGCAAGAACCACAGCTGCTGCCAGCTCTGGAACAGCCAACTGTTAATCTCTCGCTAATCCCAAAGGGAACTGTTCCCCGAGGCACAGCCCAGGCCCACCCAGGTCCCTGCTGGGCTTGGTACAGGGAGAGCAGCGGCTTTGTCACTCACCCTCCGGGTCTCCATCTGCCCCTCGCACAAAGAGTAAAAAAATATCAGCGACCAAAGGCCCTTGGTCTTTGCAGGGTCTAAACCCCAGAGACCAAAGCCCCTTGGCCTTTGCAGGGTCTAAACCCCAATATCCAAAGGCCCTTGGCCTTTGCAGGGTCTAAACCCCAGTGCCCAAAGGCCCTTTGCAGGGTCTAAACCCCAAAAACCAAAGGCCCTTGGCCTTTGCAAGGTGTAAACACCAATATCCAAAGGCCCTTGGCCTTTGCAGGGTGTAAACACCAATTTCCAAAGGTTCTTGGCCTTTGCAGGGTCAATAGCACAAAGTGCCGTTGGCCTTTGCAAGGTCCAAGCCCCAAAGCGCACGAGCTGTCGACAGCTCCAGGGTCCAAACCCCAGTAGCCAGGAGCTGTTGATTGTTGTCAGGATCCAACCCCCAGCATTCCATGGCCTTTGTGACAGTTGCCAGGGTCATACCCTCAACGTTCCATGGCCTTTGTGATGGCTGCCAGGGTCCAAAGCCCAGCATTCCAGGGGCTGTTGGGGAGGCCCTCCCTGGCTCTCCCCCCATCCCAGCTCCCTGCTGGTCCTGGCACCGGCCCTGCTTCCCTTGGGTCCCCAGAGCCATCCTGGGCAGCTGGGCAGGGACCTGGCTCAGAAGTCAGTTTTAAGGCTCAGCATTCTCAAGACCTGCAGGCTCTTTAGGGATGCGCTTAGCTCCTGAGTCACAGGAATTCTTCTGTCTTCCCTGACAAGGGGTACAGGAAAGAAAAAGCCTAAAAAGGTTTTTGGTGCCTACAAATATTCATGGAAAGTAAAGCTTTGCCTTTAGAACAGCTACATGAGGAGGAAGAATGGTGTTTCAGGGGCTTTTCAAATTTCTACAGAGAAATGCCAAGAGCTGCAGTGTTTAAGGCTCATAAAATAGAGTAAGAACACTGAGACAACCACAAGTGCATGTTTTTCTGCTGCTCTGTTTTGGCAATATATCACTAGGTCTTGTAGGCAGAAGAAAAGTCTTGCTGCTTATGTCAGAGATTCCTCACTAGGAACAGATCTTCAAGAACCAAATGGCTCTTGGTCTAAAATCCCAAAACTCACCCTATTCACGTTTGGGTGGCAAGTAAGCAGATGACTGTATTTTCTCCCATTGCAGGCCCTTATCTAAAACATGAATCCTATAATTAAGGCTACTGTGGCCATTTTTCCAGTTTGTTTTATGGGTCAGTAAGGTGAGGAATTAATGGATCTTTAACATCCACTGGAAGGCAGGCACACAGATTCAGAGCTATCACACACTAACTGTATGTTTTGGGGGTTACTTTAATAATGATACTTACTGTGAGGAAATGACACCAGGGAAAAATTTTCACCCAATCCTTCAACCAGCTCTTTGGGTCCACCCCAACAGTTTTTGAAGGGTTCAGATCCACTCTAAATGTTGATGATATCATACAGTGGTTAGTGTTGCTGATAGGCCTGTTCTATTTAGCATTCAGAGATAAGGGAAGATTAACCTAGATAACCACCCTGACCCCTGACAACTACCCCAGAAACTAGGGAGCTACCACAGAACCTGACACAGCACCAGAGTCTAGGGATGCTGCTGCCCTAGAGCCTGACCCTGCCCCACAGCCCACCTCAGATATGAACTACCCAGATTGGGTGGTGGTTCTGGTGAAGGAGATGGGCCAGATATTGAAGGAGTACATTTCCCCAGCTGGTAAGAAACCCTCCACCTGCCTCAAAGAGGGAGAGTCTAATAGTGCAGCAGTGGAACCCACAGATGTTACAACTGTCCAGGTTCCAGCTGAACCAAAGCGCAGCCACATCCAGCAGGAGTCGCCCCTGTGGAAACAAGGAGATCTAAAATGAAATCAGAGCACCCAGACAAGGATAAGAAAGGAGGGGCCTCACAACCCCACAGGGGGAGCCAGAGGTTGCAATCATCACCGAGTCCCTGACATACAAAAGTCTCCGTAATCTGCACAAAGGCATTGTACGACAGGGACGTGAGGCTTATACAACCTGGCTACTTTGGGTCTGGGATCTTATGGGTACAGGCATCCAGCTGGATGGTGGTGAGGCAAGGAATTTGGGACCCTTGACCCAGGACTCAGGTATCAATCAGATTTTTGTAAGGGGGAGCCAGGGTCCCTTTCCCTCTGGGAGGGGCTTTTAATAAGTGTCAGAGAGAGGTTTGTCCACAGGAAAGAATGCAGGACCAGCACCATAGAATGCGCTGGAAGACTCTTGAGGAAGGGATCCAACAGCTGAGAGAAGTGGCAGTATTGGAGGTACTCTTTGGGAGGGATGGACAGCATGATAATGACCCTGACAAGGTCAGGTGCACAGGGCAAATGTTGTGGAGCCTGGCAAATCTGGGGCCATCTCAATACACCACCTTTATTGCAACAATTAATGCCACACCAACCGAGAGACAGTGGGTTCTGTGGCCAAACAAGCTTAGGAATTATGAAAGTATGATCAATGGCCCCATGCAGGCTCATGTCTCTGCCGTGGTCCAAGAACTCAGAGAGGAGATGAGGGAGATGAGGAGGAGGTGAGGAGGAACAGTTCCCACATTGCACCAGTGCAAGTCACAGGCCCCAAAGTCAGAGCCCAATGTTCCCAGCTAGAGAGAGAGGTACACCCCACAGGCTGACCTGTGGTTTTTTTCTGCATGACCATGGGGAAGACATGGGAAAGTGGGATGGAAAACCCACTTCTGTCCTGGCAGCACAGGTGCGTCAACTCAAGGAGGGAAACACTAATCGAGGGAACTCCAGTAAAGTGAAGGTAGCCTCAGCCTCCCATGACCGAGCTGCTGAGTATGATCTGTCAGATCCCCTGGAAGGTACCTCTACCATGTATACCCAGGGTTAGAGGGGCCCTGCCTCTAGCCAGGAGAGGCATGGGAAAACTGGATTTTTCTGGATAGTGTGGATCCAATGGCCTGGCACATCAGAACCACAAAAGTACGATGCCTTAGTTGATACTGGTGTGCAGTGTACCCTGATACCATCGGGACATGTGGGGCAGAACCTATTTCCATTGCTGGGGTGACAGGGGATCACAGCAACTGACCCTGTTGGAAGCCAAGGTGAGCCTGACTGGGAAAGAGTGGAAAAAAACATCCTATTGTGACTGGCCCAGAGGCCCCGTGTATTCTGGGCATAGATTTCCTCTGGAATGGCTATTACAAAGACCCAAAGGGACTCAGATGGGCTTTTGGCATAGCTGCTGTGGAGGCAGAAAACAGCAAGCAGTTGAACACTTTGCCTGGACTATCAGAAAGCCCATCTGCAGTAGGACTCCTGAAGGTGGAAGAGCAACAAGTGCCAATTGCCACCTCGACAGTGCACCGCCGGCAGTATCGGACAAATCGAGATGCCGTGATCCCCATCCACAAAATGATCCATGAACTGGAGAGCCAAGGGGTGGTCAGCAAAACCCACTCACCCTTCAACAGTCCCATCTGGCCTGTGCACAAGTCTGACAGAGAATGGAGATTGACTGTGGACTATTGTGCATTGAATGAAGTGACTCCACCACTGAGTGCTGCTGTGCCAGACATGCTGGAACTCCAGTACGAGCTGGAGTCCAAGGCAGCAAAGTGGTACACCACTATTGACATTGCTAATGCATTTTTTTCTCCATTCCTCTGGCAGCAGAATGCAGGCCTCAGTTTGCCTTCACCTGGAGGGGCGTGCAGTACACCTGGAACCGACTGCCCCAGGGTGGAAGCACAGCCCCACCATCTGCCATGGACTGATCCAGACTGCACTGGAAAAGGGTGAGGCTCCAGAACACCTGCAGTACATTGATGACATCATTGTGTGGGGGAACACGGCAATGGAAGTATTTGAGAAAGGAGAAATCATCAGGATTCTGCTAGAAGCCAGGCTTCGCTATCAAGAAGAGTAAAGTCAAGGGACCAGCTCCTGAGATTCAGTTTCTAGGAGTGAAGTGGCAAGATGGACGGCATCAGATTCCCACCAATGTAATCAACAAGATCACAGCAATGTCTCCACCATCCAGGAAGAAGGAAACACAAGCTTTCCTAGGTGCCATAGGCTTTTGGAGAATGCACATTCCTGAGTACAGTCAGATCAGAGAGCCCTCTCTACCTGGTCACCTGCAAGAAGAACAAGTTCCACTGGGGCCCTGAGCAGCAACAAGCCTTTGCACAGATCAAGCAGGAGATTGCTCATGCAGTAGCCCTTGGCCCAGTCAGGACAGGACCAGAGGTGAAGAACATGCTCTACTCTGCAGCCAGGAACCATGGCTTGTCCTGGAGCCTTTGGCAGAAGATGCCTGGGGAGACTCGAGGCCAACCACTGGGATTTTGGAGTCAAAGCTACAGAGGGTCTGAAGCCAACTACACTCCAACAGAGAAGGAAATCTTGGCTGCCTATGAAGGAGTCCAGGCTGCCTCAGAGGTGATTGGCACAGAAGCAAACTCCTCCTGGCACCCCGAACTACCAGTGCTGGGGTGGATGTTTAAAGGAAAGGTTCCCACCACCCACCACGCCACTGATGCTACGTGGAGCAAGTGGATTGCTCTCATCACACAGCGGGCCCGTATTGGAAACCTGAATTGCCCTGGGATTCTGGAGATAATTACAAACAGTCCGGAATGTGAGAACTGTGGTCTCTCTGATGAAGAGGAACAAGAGCAAGTGATACAGGCTGAAGAAGCTCCTCCATATAACGAACTGCCACCAGAGGAAACGCGCTATGCTCTTTTCACTGACAGTTCCTGTTGCATTGTGGGAATGAACAGGAAGTGGAAAGCCGCCATATGGAGCCCCAAAGGACAGGTCGCAGAGGCCACTGAAGGACAAGGTGGATCAAGCCAACTTGCAGAACTCAAAGCTGTTCAGCTGGCCCTGGACATTGCAGAAAGAGAGAAGTGGCCAAAGCTCTACCTCTACACTGATTCATGGATGGTAGCCAATGCTCTGTGGGGATGGCTGGAGAGGTGGAAAGAGGCTACTGGCAGTGTAGAGGAAAACCAATTTGGGCTGCTGATGAGTGGAAGGACATTGCTACCAGGGTAGGGAGGCTACCTGTGAAAGTCCACCATGTAGATGCCCCATGACCCCAAGAGTAGAGCTAATGAGGAACACCAAAACAATGAGCAGGTAGACCAGGCTGCAAAGATGTGTCGAAGATAGACTTAGATTGGAACACAAGGGAGAGTTATTCCTAGCTCGATGGGCCCATGATGCCTCAGGCCATCAGGGTAGAGATGCCACCTATAAGTGGGCACAAGACCGAGGGGTGGATCTAACCATGGACAGTATTTCTCAGGTTATCCATGACTGTGAGATGTGTGCTGCCATCAAGAAGGCCAAGCGAGTGAAGCCCCTGTGGTATGGTGGGCGGTGGTCCAAGTACAAGTATGGGGAGGCCTGGCAGATTGACTACATCACACTGCCCCAGACACACCAGGGCAAGCGCTACGTGCTGACCATGGTGGAAGCCACCACTGGCATGGTTGGAGACCTACCCTGTGCCTCATGCTACTGCCCAGAACACCATCCTGGGCCTTGAAAAGCAAATCCTGTGGAGACATGGCACCCCTGAGAGAACTGAGTTGAACAACAGGACCCATTTCAAGAACAGCCTTATCAACACCTGGGCCAGGGAACATGGTATTGAATGGATATATCATATCCCCTACCATGCACCAGCTGCCAGGAAAGTTGAACAGTGCAATGGACTGCTTAAGACTACCATGAAGGCACTAGGCGAGGGAACTTTTAGAAATTGGGAAATGAACTTAGCAAAAACACCTGGATGGTCAACACCAGAGGGTCCATCAATCAAGCTGGTCCTGGCCAGTCTGAACCCCTGCACACAGTGGATGGAGATAAAGTCCCTCTGGTACATATGAGATGTATTTTAGGAAAGATGGTTTGGATTAATCCCACCTCAGGCAAAGACAAACCCATCTGTGGGATTGTTTTTTTCAAGGACCTGGTTACACTTGGTGGTTAATGCAGAAAGATGGAGAAAACCGTTGTGCACCACAGGGAAACCTATTCATAAGTGAGAACTGTGTGTAAGGTTTCATTGTGATGCAGATGGAAATAGAATAAGGGGTGAATAATGTCCTGGATTGCAAGGCACTGTGTGTATTCTATTTGCCATTTGTTAAAGGTGTGGCAGTTATCATCTGTTAATTGGGCAGTTTTCTTTATCTCTTCCACAAACCAATCCTCCCTTTGGGGTGATATCTGCTGTTAATGGGCTATTGAGTGTCATTGCATGACTGATCAAAATTAGATCATCCCATTGTAAGATGCTCAACCCAGAGGGAGGAGCCAAGCATTCCGTCCTGGATATAATCTGAGATTTTGGGACACCAGAACAGCCTTTTCAACTGGATTCCCAGAGGAAGACCAGGCCTATCTACACCACCACTGGATCTTCAGAGGAAGACTACACCCTTCTACAGGATCACTGCTTCAACAGAACCACATCTGCCACTCCAGGAGGACTGCAGCCACCATTTCAATTGGACTGTTACCAATACCCTGACCAACAGGATGTCAGGTCATATTCTGACTCTGTCAGTGCTGTTTTGTATGACTGCATTGTTTATTTGTTTAATTTTCTTCCCTAATAAAGAACTGTTATTCCTGCTCCCATATCTTTGCCTGAGAGCCCCCACGTAATTTCAAAATTATAACAATTCAGAGGGAGGGGATTTACATTTCCCAGTTCAGGGGAGGCTCCTGCCTTCTTTAGCAGACACCTGTCTTTTCAAACCAAGACACCGGTCCCTAATGGATAATCAACATTAAATGAGGTGGAATTTCTAAAAATGTAACTACACCAAGCAGCCATCAAAAAAACTACCACCAGAGCGCAAGGTGGCCTCACGCTATGACACACATTTCAAGCTGATGATGCCTACTGAGACAGAGTAAAAAATCCCCCAGAGTAGAAATCCATTTTGATTTAGGAGAAAGGTACATCTTTTAGCCTGTGCAGCCTGGTCTGGCCGCAAGGCCCAGGCTAAAGGGAAAGCTGCATCAGGGAAAGACAACGAATAAGGGGGAGACAGGCAGAGATAAAAGAGACAGAGAGTACAAGTTTGATTGACCTAGAAATTCTTTCTGATAAAGAACAACTAGCGACAAATGTCACGCAAAATTTGTAAAAATGAATATGTATGAATCTATTGTGAAACTGTATGCATATGTATTTGAGAGGGAGATAAAAAGGGACCAGAAGTTCCCAGAGGTGTGCATGCCTTTTGAGGAATGCTGTCTCCACATTCGCCCAGCGCTGTAATAAACATACCAACCTTACAACTTTCACAAAGTTGTGGAGTTTTCTCTTTCTCCGCAAAACACTTTCCAAGAGTCTCCAGGCTGTTCAAGAGCTGGAATGTCACACAGAGAGACAGGGGCTCCATGGAGACCTCCCAGGGCTTTCTGGGGATGGTAAAGAGCCCTGTGGTCAGAGGCTGTCACAGCCATTCCATGGTGACATCCCAGGGGACCTTGGGCTGCAAAGGCACCGATCTGTCACAGGCACTCACAGGAGCTCCACAGTGACATCCCAGGAGTCCCCAGGCTGCCAAAGAGCCGGGATGTCCCAGACACTCACAGGGGTTCCTGTCATGGGCACAGTGGGAGTTCAGGCAAAGTTTATTAGAGAAGCTCCTCTTGGGTCATGAGGTGCAGAAAGGATCCCCAATTGCCCTCATAGATCCCCAAATGTCACCAGTGAGTCGGAGATGACACAGACTCAGATCAGAAGGCTAAGGGCTAAAAGCCACCTGTTTTTTCAATCCTCTTCTTTTATACCTTGGTTTGCTACAGGTGGGCCTCATTGGTCATTTAATCAACACATTTCCCGTGATTGGCCAATTAAGACAACACCCTTCAGTAAACAATTTTTGAGAAAAAACCAACCTTTAGAAACATTGTCAGGGCACCAGATGTTTGTTTTGGTCCCTTCTGGGGGCTCCCTGGATGGGGAAACCCTCCTGTAGCAGTTCTGTGCCAGGTAAAAGGAGATGCATGGGACTTTTTCAGTCTTCAGCTTCTTGTTTTTTGTTATCTTATCTAAAGTTTTGCATTGCTGTCCACACCAGGTTCAGCATGCTGGAAAAACACCTGGAAAATGGCCCTAAAATGTACAGTTTCAAGGTCTTTTTTTAAAGTTGTCTCATCCAATTAACTCTTAAAACATACATTATTTCTACTTATCTACACCAATAACTCATCCCTTGACTGTCCACATAACCTCTGCACTGTGCTTTCCTTGACCAATGACCCTGTGCCACCAACACTGCAGAAAATGGAGTAGATGAAGAAGACAGGGACTACACCCAAATTCCTCCATCTTGCTTCCTATCTACACCATACTAAAAATCCCAAAACCTAAATTTCTCACCCAAGGTGACATACTATACTACTCTCTATTATCTATTTCACAAATTGGTAAATTCTAATCTATCTCAGAGTCTTGGCAGTCCTCTCCATGGGCAAAGGTGAAAGGCAGTGTTTCTCTGGGGTCAGGACCTCTCAGAGCAGACAGAGATATTCCCTGTGCCCTGGATTCCCACACATTTAACCTAAAATCCTTTAACCCTTAACATGTGAAGTGTTACACAAAAATGTTCCAGGTAAGTAGGATTAGAAGGAGAAGAAATAGAGAACAACAGAAAGACAGAAGATCCATAGAAAGACATGCACATAGGTACCAACTGCTGGGTTCCAGCATCACCAACAGAGGAACCCAGGAGAAGGCAGGATCCAGACCCTGGGCTGGCCTTGTGCTCCAGCTTTTAACCCCTGGGCTTTCATGGGCCCACCCCTGGGGTGGGACTGCCAGTTGCTTGTCCAATCAGAGCCAGGGTAGCACCAGCTGCTGGTGTGTGATTGATTGATTGATTGATTAATCAGATGGGTTAATCAGATTATTGACAGCTCAGCCAATCAGAGCTAGGATAGTGCCAGCCCTGCTGTGAGATTGACAGCTCTGCCAGGTCAGGGCTGGGGCCGGGGCTCTGTCCCACCACAAACCAAGGCCTGACCCAGCCCTGGCCCCACACAGACATTCCAAGCATCCCAAGGTCACTCGGGACATGGATCTCATCCAGCCTCTGACAGCGACCACGGTGACACTACAGAACCTCATGGAACCATGGGTCAGTTTTGACAATGGAGATCCAAGGAAACAATGGTGAGACTGTGGAATCCAGGAATCATGGAATCAAGGAGACCATTGTGCAAATCATGGGCCCTGTGGAAGCAAGGATCAATGATCAAACTGTGGTTTGATTGTGATTGATTTAAAATAGAAACAAGGAGCCATTGTTTCACAGCGGGGCTGCGTGGGGCCAATGGACCCTTGTGACTCTGTTGGGGCTCATGAAACCAAGAAGCCATTGTGACATTGCCAGACCTCATGGAATCAAGGAGACCATTGTGACAGTGTTAGGACCCATGAAGTCAATGGAACATGGAACAGGTCTGCCTGGTTTGGACTCCTGGGGTCTGTCTGACAGGTCCCACTGAATTTGACATGTCAAGGGCCACTTCCCATCTGACCATGAAGCACTGGGGCTCTGTGCTTTTATTCCTATGGGAAAAGAACTGTCTTTCTTGTCTAGGCACCCATGGCCAAAATTGGGATTCTGTGTCTAAAATTCTCTATATCCAAGGGTTACTCCCATGACAAAATCTGCCCGTACAGTCAAGTCTGGCTAGAACTTGGGCCTCTGGTGACTGCCTCTCATCTGCCCCCTGCACCACTGGGGCTCACTTGTTTCCTTCCTATGGAGACCATTGTGACACTGCAGAGCATTGTGGAACCAATGGGCCATGGTGACACTGCAGGCCCTTGTGGAACCCAAGACACTGTAGGAACTTGTGGAACCAAGGGGAACATTGTGACCCTGCAGGGTACCATGGATCCAAGGGGCCATTGTGACACTGTGGGGCCTCATGGAACCAAGAACATCATTGTGGTTCTGTTGGGCCATGGTCCCAAGGGGCCAGTGTGAAGCAGCAGGGCTTTGTGGAACCAAGAGGCCATTGCTGCATTTCAGGGCCTCGTGGAGCCAAAGGGCCATTGTGATCCTGCAGGGCACCATGGATCCATGGAGACCATTGTGGCATTGCAAGGCCCCATGGAATCATGGAGACCCTTTGTGACACTGTAGGCCCCATGGAACCAAAGGGCCATTGTGACCCTGCAGGGCCTCATGGAAGGAAGGGGCCATTGTGACACTATGGGAAGTTGTGGAAACAAGGGGATCATTGTTGCACTACTGGGCCACTCCAATGGAACCAAGGGGCCATTGGACACAGCGAGGCTTCATGGAACCAATAGACCATTATGACACTGTGGGGCCTTGTGGAACCATGGAGACCATTAAGATCCTTAAGGACTTGTGTAATCAAGGGGCCATTATGACACCAGAGGGCATCATGGAAGCAAGAACCCATTGTGACACTGCAGGGCCCTGTGGAACCAAGGGAACATGAAATAGGTGTGGCTGCCTTGGCCTCCCAGGGGTCACCTGACAGGTCTGGCTGACCTTGGAATGTGGAAGGCCACTCCCATCTGCCCCTGAAACACTGGGGCTCTGGGCTCTTCTTTTTTATGGAAAAAACTGTCCATTTTTTCCAGGCATCCATGGCCAAAATTAAGATTCCACCTCCAAATTTTTGTGTATTAAAGGATTGCTGCCAGACAAAAGCTGCCAGGACAGACAGGTCTGGCTGGTCTTTGATTCCTGAGGGCCAGCACTCACCTGTTTTCCAAACACTGGAAAGGGCTCTCTGCTTTTCTTTTTATGAAAAAAAAAAAAAATCCCTCTTCTCCAGGCACAAATGTTTTAAAATTAGGACTCCCACATTCATAATTTCAAATATCCAAGGGTTGCTCCAAGCAAACCTGCCAGGACAGACAGGTCAGGCTTGCCTTGGCCTCTGGTGGTTGCTGTTCATCAGCTCCTGAAACATGGGGGCTCTGTGGGTTTCCTTCCTATGGAGACCAATGTGACATTTGGGAGCCTTGTGAAATGAAGGGCCATTGTGACACTGCAGAGCACCATGGATCCAAGGGACCATTGTGACACTGTGGAGCCTCATGGAACCAAGGACATCATTGTGGCTCTGTTGGGCCACATGGTCCCAAGGGGCCAGTGCAAATCAGCAATGTGGGAGTTAGCCCAGCTGTAACTCAGAGTCAGTCAGATTTTACCCCAAAAGAACTGGGCATGAGTTTCAAGCCCTAGGAATCATTTGTTTAACTTAGGGTGATCTTGGCAGTTCCCCAATAAACCTTTAGTGTTGCTATGCTAACTTGTCCAAGTTCTACTCCCCTATTGGTTACTTGTTTCCCCTATATGTTTATTGTTCTAGAGTGTTCTACCCCCAAGTGTACATGCTGTTGCTTCCCTTTTTGTCTTGGGTCTTTGGATCCTGCCCCTCATACTGTTCTCGACTTCTCCATGTTTATTGTTTTTCACCGTGTTATTAAAGTTCCTTTTAAACAACTCCATTGATCCTGCTCCTTTTCATTTTTGCCACCCTTGCCCTGAAGTTAGGGAACCAGAGAGGTTTGTCGCAGCCACCTTCATTGTGACATCTGGTGCCCGAACAGGGACCATGACATTCAGGGCTCCCTGTGTCAGTCACATCAGCTGGGGTTAGCTGATGGATAGGCCAGTGCTCCCCGGGATTTTGGATTGTGCTGGGCCCGGCGGATTCATTGTTGCTTCAAGGGACCTTGCCCAGGATCAGCAGGGACAACAACAGTTTCACCTGCATAGGATTGCAGGTGGGTTTGGGGAAATGCAAGACATTTATTGCCCATTTTGCCACTGTGTTTTTACAATATGCATCCAAGTCCCATTATTGATTTGGTGTGTTCTGGTGGCTGTCCCCCCTAAGCTGGAGAAAGAGAAAAATGGGCAGCCAGATGTCCAAAGTACAAAGGAGCATATATGGATGCTTTAAGCTAATTCTCACTGATCATGGCAAAATATTTTCAAAGAACAAATTAAAATCAATCATGAGGTGGATCATTAAAAATTTTCCAGACACCTCTGCTGATGAAAATCCATACCACTGAATTTTGGGACTCAGTGGGAGTTAAATTGTACAACCTTTTGATCAAAAGGGACCCCCTTGCACCCCACATGCTTTGGGATCTTCCACACCATCCTTGAGACCCTTCACCAGCAAGCAGTGTGTTGAAAACTCAATCCGTTGGTCACTCCTAACTCAGGACCTCCCCTCAAACCTGCCTTTCTCAGACCTTCCACAATGGTCCAAGATGGCAATGGCCACACAGTCTTGGAGCATCATGCCCTGGAGACTCAAGATGGAAGGAGCCTGAATGTGGCTCAGGAGCCCGACCATCCTCCCTCCATCTTGGCTCCTCCACTTCCTGCTACCACAACCTTCTCTTCTGCCCTGAACAAACCTCCAGACTCCACCCCACAACTGCAGGGGTCATGCCCTACTGTCAATCATTCCACCTTCACCCTGGGCCATGCCTCCAGAACTCCACCCTGAAGTCCACCATCTTAAATCAAGGCCCTTCCTCCCCAACACCTGACTAAATGGGCAGCCCCCATTTGCCTCACCCTCCAGCAACAATATAACCCCATGATCAAAGATACTAAACCCAAACTGTCACACTATTTCTAATCCAAATGTTTCTGTTCCAAATTATTCTTCCTCCCCAGAAGACAGTTTGGATTCCCCAGAGCCACCTCATCAACCCCAGAAGATCCCTAGGAAAGGATCCAGGAAAAGCAGTTAAGGAAGGAGACTGGCAAATATTCTTGAAAATCCTCCTTGTCCCCGTATGTTATGAAAGAAGGGGGCAGAATCCCAGGTATCAGCCATTGGTTTATGGGGAAGTCAAGGATCTGTGTAGGGCAGCTAAAGACCATAGGAGGGACTTACCTTGTTCTAATGGCCGAATGAGGGCCATGTGTACAGCACATGTCCTAACCCCCTATGATTTAAAATATATTATGACCATGTTGTTGTCACCTACAGAATACACCCTGTGGGAAGGGGAATGGAAGTGTTTACTAAATCAATTAATAGCAGACTATGCTAATAATGAGGCAGGGGCGGAATTGACAATCAACCATCTAGCTGGAGAAGGACAACACAGCCTACCAGATGATCAAGCGGCAGGTATCCCCAGAGGAGTATTGGATGATATCAAAGAGATGGCTTTGAAAGCTTTAATCCAGGTATCAGATGGTAGCACCCCCAATTTGGACTACCTTGGGTGGCTGCAGCTAAAGCTTTAGGACAATTAGACCATCTTGGGTGCCTGTTAAGTAAGCAAACCAATGCTACCTCCCTCACATTGAGTGGCCTGCTCTCAGACATAGAGACCATCAGACATGCCACCTTGCAGAACAGCGATAGAGTTTTTACTCTGGGCACATGGGCATGGCTGTGTAGGCTCTGAGGGCATGTGTTGCATGAACTTCTCCAGCCACAGCGAGTCAATCCACAAGAGCATTCAGGTACTGAAGGAAGGGTTCAAGAATCTTCAAGTGGAAAACAAAGACTGGTTCAATAAACTCTTCCAATCCAAGGGACTAAAGGGTTGGGTGGTGTCTAGCTAAAACAGGACAATTAATTCTCTAAGTGATTCTTGTTGTATTGTTAATTGTCCCATGTTTGTTTGGATGCTTTTAGAAAGTCTTATAAAATTCTTTCAGTTTCCTCTTTGTTGTAAACCAGAAAGGGGGAAGATACCCAACACAGGCTCCTCATGAACTTCTTGGAGGAGAGAACTGGAGGCCAGGATGGCACAAAAACCTCTCAGAGACTCAGTGTGGGAAGGAAAATACTTAAAAGTACCTAAAAGTATACTTAAATCCATAAAGTACCTTAAAAACCTTGACTATCTCAAGGCATTCATGAGCCCCACTGAGTGTCAGTACAAAGGTCTCAAGGGACTTGTTAAAGCAGATAATGGGGGCCATGATTGCACAAACCTCTCACAGAGTCTGTATCCAATGGGAAACTCCAAGTACCTTCAAATAACTGAAGTATCCTGAAGCATTAATGAGCCCTACTGAGTGTTGTTACTGACAAAGCCTCTCTGGGGACTAATTACAGCAGATAATTGGAGGCCATGATTGCACAAACCTCTCAGAGACTCCAAGGCAAAAGAAAAACCCAAAGTCCTTTGAAAAGCCTGCACAGAGGCTCCTGGCACAGAGGCAGCTCCTGGAAAGTGCAGTGCTGCAGAGACAGCTCCGGCCAGGAGCAGCTCCTGTGCACAGCCCAGCAGGGCTGGGGCACTGCCTGCAGCCACCCCGGGCACAGCACAGAGGCACAGAAGAGTTAAACTCAACCTGGGCTGGGAGCACAGAGCAGAGCTCACTCAGGGCTCAATAGAGCTGAAATCATCCCAGGTTTGAAGCAGACATTCCCTGGCTGTGGGAAGAGAAGCTGCAGTTCCTGCAGGGATCTCCTGGAGCTGGCACATCCCACAGCTTTCAGGAGCTTTCAGGAGGACTCTCAGAGCTGCTCCAGGGCAGGGCTGTGGCCCTAGGGCAGGGCTGGCTTTCCCTGCTGCCCCAGCCCAGGCACAGCCCAAGGCAGCTCCTGTAGCCAGGCTCTGCTGCAGGGCTGAGCAGCTGGGGCTGCAGCCAGGGGTGCCCAGGGCTGTCCTGCAGAGCAGGGTCCTGCAGCCCAGGGCGCTGTGCTGGGGCAGGGACTCTGCTGCCTGCCAGGGACAGCTCTCAGCCAGCCCTGGCAGCTGCTCCCAGCACTGGGGAGAAGCTCTGGGGGAAGGAGCCACCCTGAGCAGGGCAGGGGCTGCTGCTGAGAGGGGCTGGGTGGGGCAGGGCTGCTCCCAGCTCCAGACCAGCCTGGGCACAGCTCCGGAGGACACTTCCCAAAGAAGGTAAGCCTGGGATTGCTGTAAAGATCAGGAGCTTTCCTGAGAGTGTTTTCAATTTCCTACTTGTAGAAGGATGGGAAAGTTGGGATGATGATAAAAAGATTTTTGCTTTTTATATATTTTTATATATTCATAGCTCTGTAAATTACAATTATATAGTTATAAAACCATAATCCTTATTTAACTCTATTAAACTCCTAATTAACTCCTATAAACTCTTAATTAAGTCTATTTAACCACTATTATATACTTATATAACTATAATCCTTAATTAACCCTAGTACATTTCCTAACCTTTCTCTTAGATTTTAGAACAGTAAGCTGACTGCCTAAATACATTCCTGAAATACTGCATAGTCCTATTATCAGGAAGATGACCTACAAGAACATTTTATTTTTTCCCCAGAATGTGAGCAGTCATAGCAAAAAGTGAAGGCAAAGAAGCCTTTGGAACTATTCCAACGGGTTGAGCCAGGGGTGTGTAACTGGGGCAACTAAATCTCCTATTGGATGTTCTTTTACAATATCCTAATTATTCAACCTTAATAAATTGTTGAAATCAGGGGCCGGGTGTGTCCCATTCCCACTGGGACACCTGGAAGCTTCCAATTACTGTCTGGTTTTTACATTACTGTTCTAACACTGCTGCAAGGGATGTTTTTTTTCTCTTTTGATTATAGACAGTGGGGGGATCAAAG
Source organism: Emberiza elegans (assembly GCA_024865655.1). NCBI lineage: Eukaryota > Metazoa > Chordata > Aves > Passeriformes > Fringillidae > Emberiza > Emberiza elegans. The sequence goes on along the minus strand of JALJVW010003032.1, from coordinate 3,399 downwards.
AAGCAGAATTGTAATCCCAGAATCACAGAACATTCTGAGTTGAAAGGGACACACAGGATCATCAAAGTAATGTCTGAGCATTTACAGGGATTCCAGAACTGTAACTTTGGGTGGTCAGTCTCTGCTGGGAGCCTCCCAAACCCTCAGCCACCCTCAGCCCTGGACAGCAGCAGCATCACCTCTGCAGGGCCCAGCAGGGCTCTCCTGAGCTGCCCTTGCCCAGCTGCACACAGAGCCTGCCCCAGCCAGGGCCCTGCACACAGGCAGGTTTCTGTGGGGCCAAGGCCAGGGCACACAGGCTGGGATGGGCTCTGTGAGCGCTGGCAGGGACAAGGCCCCTCCTCAGGGGGGAATGTCCAGGCCCAGGAGATGCTCAGGGAAGGAGAGGGGGCTGAAGAGAGCAGTGCTGGGGGCAGGAGGGCACTGTTGGTGTGTGGGAGGTGCCGGGCACAGCTGGGCATGGGAACACTGTCCTGAGTGCCCAGCTGTCTCTGCCCTGCCCTCCCAGGCACAGCACCACAACATCTTCTCTTGGTTCTGCACTGCCCTGATATTGTCACTGTTATCTGCTGCTCTCAGGGAGGCTCTGGCATTTGCAGCAGCTGAGTCAGGCACTGCCCTTGGCATTCCTGCCAGGCAGGTTGTCCATCCAATGGGGTGTCCAAGCTTCCCTGGCACCTGTGGGGCTGTGGGCAAAAAGCAGTCCATGGGAAGGGAATGAGCTGAGCCCCTCCCCAAGATCCCATCATGGGCACAGCCAGGGATCTTCTGTTGCTGTGCCCTTCCAGGCTCTGAGCTGCCCTCCTGGGGGCAAATCTGTGCCAGAGCCATGGGATTCTGAATGTCCAAGTTCAGTCCTTTGCAGTATCTGCTCAGGGTGACCTGGGCCTTTGGTTCAGATCTGCTCCTGAGCAGGATGGTGACATCCCAGGGCCTGGGATGAGATTGCAGCCAAATCCAGTGAAACCCAGGGCAACTCCAAACAAGAATGGAGGGCCACAGGGAATCCTTTTCCTCTCACATCTCAGTGGCAGACTCCAGCAGAAATGCCAGGGATTTCTGACCTCAGAGAGCCAGGAATGATGGGTGGGTTTCAAAAAATTCCTGCCATCCTGTTTTATAGGACTGTGAATGCAGATGCTAAATGTCTGATTAGGAGTTTCTGAACATTCAGCCTTGTCCGCTCTGCCACATGGCCCACAAACCCATATGGGGCAGGCTTATAAAGAAAACCCCCAACTCTTGACAGTCTGTGTGTTCCCAGGAATGGTCCCAGGTTTTTGATTTTGGCTCAAAGCAGCCTCCTCCTAACTTGTCACTGTCCTTTTCTCCATGAACAGGTCCCCATGTGCAGCCCCAGCAAATGTCCAACAGCAGCTCCATCAGGCACTTCCTCCTGCTGGCATTGGCAGACACGCCGCAGCTGCAGCTCCTGCACTTCTGCCTCTTGCTGGGCATCTCCCTGGCTGCCCTCCTGGGCAACAGCCTCATCATCAGTGCCGTAGCCTGCAGCCACCACCTGCACACGCCCATGTTCTTCTTCCTGCTCAACCTGGCCATCACTGACCTGGGCTCCATCTGCACCACTGTCCCAAAGCCATGCACAATTCCCTCTGGGACACCAGGAACATCTCCTACACAGGATGTGCTGCTCAGGTCTTTTCTTTTTTTCTTCATCTCAGCAGAGCTTTATCTCCTGACCATCATGTGCTACGACCGCTTCGTGTCCATCTGCAAACCACTGCACTACGGGACCCTCCTGGGCAGCAGAGCTTGTGCCCACATGGCAGCAGCTGCCTGGGCCAGTGCCTTTCTCAATTCTCTCATGCACACAGCCAATACATTTCCCTGCCCCTGTGCCATGGCAATGCCTGGGCCCAGTTCTTCTGTGAAATCCCACAGATCCTCAAGCTCTCCTGCTCCAAATCCTACCTCAGGGAACTTTGGCTCATTGCTGTTAGTGCCTGTTTAGTATTTGGCTGTTTTTTGTTCATTGTTTTCTCCTATGTGCAGATCTTCAGGGCTGTGCTGAGGATCCCCTCTGAGCAGGGACGGCACAAAGCCTTTCCACCTGCCTCCCTCACCTGGCAGTGGTCTCCCTGTTCCTCAGCACTGTCACATTTGCCTACCTGAAGCCCCCCTCCATGTCCTCCCCCATCCCTGGATCTGGCCCTGTCAGTTCTGTACTCAGTGGTGCCTCCAGCCTGAACCCCCTCATCTACAGCCTGAGGAACCAGGAGCTCAAGGCTGCAGTGTGAGACTGATGACTGGATGCTTTCAGGAACATTAAACTGCTGGCCAATTTCTTCTGAAAATCACTTGTAATAAAAGTCATCTTTGATACTTCTTGTTGGTTTGATTGTGGTGTTTTTTTTTCTTTGTTTTTATTTTTTCATATTGTCCACAAAAAATGTCATTGTTTGTGCCATTTCCCATTTTGTTCTCTCCACCTTCCCTGTGACCACAGACTGTGTCAATGAGGGGCTGCAACTCTTGGTGGCTTTAAAGAACTAAAGGATCTCCAGCAGTGTTTTCTGCAGAATGCCCTTTTGTTGCCTTCTCTGGAGCTGCAGCAGCAATGTCTGTGTGCAGAGCTGGGGGCAGATCAGTGCTGGCCCAGCAGCTGTGCCCAGCAGCAGCAGCAGCACTTGGTGTTGCCAGTGCTGCTGCGTGGCCCCTGCCTGCTGCCCTGGTGGCCCTGGTGTTGCTGTGGGGCCTGGTGCTCTCAGGGCTGGGCAGAGCCCTGGGGTGGCAGTGCCAGGGCTGCAGCAGGGACAGGCCATGGGCACTGCTGGGGCAGCACTGACGCCTCAGGCCAGGCCCTGGGGCTCCAGGCTCCTTGCCCAGGCTCTCTCAAGAACACGGCCAGGCCAATGCTCAGCACAGAAACCCCGAAACCCCCGTGAGCAGGCCCCAGGCTGGCTCTGCAAGGGCAGGCTGGGGGGAGCAACAGCATGGCTGGGGCTCTGCCCAAGGGCCCATGGGGCCAGACAGGAAGGTGCCCCAGCAGCAGAGCAGGGGCTGATCCATCCCAGTGCGCTGGACAGCCCAGGGCAGCGTCCCTCAGAGTCTTTATGTCCTCATGGGCCAGCTGCCAACAACATCCCCCCAATTAGCTCTGCAGCCCTGGCCTCTCCCCAGCTCACACGGAGGTGCCCCCATCCTTCAGGCACAGACACGCTTCTTCTTCTCCCCTTGCAGCACTGGCTCAGCAGCCCCTGTTTGCATTCAAATTTACAATATGTGTCTTAACTGATTAAAGGCAGCAGGCAGGAACACCCCATGCTGTTGCTGTGGGGACATGAACCTGAGGAGCACAAATGCCATCAGCCCCTGGGGGCAGCAAGGGCTGGGGGACACCAGGGAAACCACCCAGCTTTGTCCTGGCCTCTGCAGTCA
>JALJVW010003031.1:0-13691 GCA_024865655.1 Emberiza elegans | reverse complement strand
CTAGGCTCTGGGTGAGCCTGTTTGTAGAAGTTTTGGTCCTGCTGCCAAGAAAATAATGTTGCTGGATGATCTTGAGGAAGGAGGAACTTTTGATAGTCTTGAGAGAATGAGGGAATGATGTGCCTGAGCACATCCCAGAAATCCCAAAAGATTGAGGATGCCAACCAAGCACGTGCTATTCCTCCCGATGTTTTAAAGTCTGGACCTGCCAAAACTCAATGCTCTCTTCATAACCACATGGAATGCTCGTGATAGCCAGACAAAGGACACCTGCTCCCTGAAAAAAGACAGGGATTGATTTCTACCAAAAGTAGTTGCCCACAGCAATATGAGTTTGTTCTGCCTGTCATGGTTTTTTATTGTCATCAAATGGAACCAGAAAAGTCAATCTCCTGCAGGATAAAATGGGATTAAGGTACTGCTGTTCTCCATCAGCTAAAGGATTTGGTATTACTGTTAGAGTTAAATGAGTCTAAAGTCCAGCTATTATCTGTATCATATACCTGGAATTTAAGTGAGGAAAAATGACATTGAAATTCACTTAAAATTTATTAAAAAAAAAAACAACAAATAAAACTATGATAAGGTCTTCTTCTGATGAGATTGGTGAAAGTGACAGAGAAAAATAACACTTGTTAACCTGTTAGAACTGCAAATCTTGCATCACCGTCACATTACTCTGGCCAAAATAGTATTTTTGTAGTCCTGAATTCTGAACAGCAAAATATCATCATCACAATGCCTGACCAGGAGACTATATAAAAATCAAATCAAATCAAATTTCAGGCTTAATTATAGCAATACAAATTAAAATGTATTGTCCTCTTTCATAGCCGAAGGCAATAAAGCATCACTTGAAGTGGCATTTATGAGAAAAAAACAGTTAGGTACTCTAATTTCAAATGAATAGGAGCAAGAAGAATTACTGAAACCCATTCTGATCTCCATTTTATAAAATAAAAGTGTGGCATTGCTTCTTATATTTTTTATTGCCTGATGATTTTAAAATTGCAGAACCAGTGTACCCATGTTTCTGTCACAGTAAAAAAAGCATCAATATTGTTATACCTTCTCTGAGTGACATGCTTAGACTGGAGCATGTGCTAATAAGCTTTTTATTAAGCGTATGCTAATCAACATATGATGATTGAATGGAACTCCATCAATCTTGCAGCCATTTTCTCTGTGAAAAAATGTTCTTTAGGACATGGCTGGGAGAGGAATTTGGAAAAGACAATCTGCAGATTTTTAAAAACCTATTATTATTACCCCATTATATGTTTAAGAGTTACTTTTTCTAGTTGATTTTTGTTGGGTTTTGTTTTTTTCTTTTCTGTACACATATGAGGTAGTATTTGCAGAAAAGCAAATGATGCAAGACAAGCTACTTTCAGGTTTATGGTACGTTGCTCCTCTCCAGATTTTCTGGCCACAGTCTTTCCTATTAAAAACCTCCATCTCTAGAGGAAAATGTAGAAGGCAAATGCCCATTAAAATTTTGCTGCCTGCTCTATCAAATAGAGTCATTTAATTGCATCAAGTGACTATCTAACTGATGCACTAAAATGATAAAAAGCTCCAGTAGAGCCTCCATTTCACAAACATCTATGTTGTTAATCACACACCCTTAATAAGATGCACCCTATATGTCTTTGCAAGATTTTTACACTTTTTGCCATTTTGGATTACACGAGATTGCACCAAAGTTTGAACATTGTTCAACTTTTCAGAATTTGAATAATTTTTGTTGTTGAGTTGTTTTATCACTAGGGTCCACTGTTTTCTTTTATTACTTCACAGGAGTTAATATCAAAAGAAACTTTCAATGAATGCTCTTTTGTGATGGAACTGAAATGAACAGAAAAGATACATTTGCTGTGTGACAGTGAATACTGTCACATTTCTTATGTCTACAATGTTCGGCATGAAATCAAGAACTGCCCACATCATGTATAACTAATCTAACAATTCTGCCCTTTTAACTGTTAGTTCACTACGTGCTGCATGTCTTGGCTGACTTTTAATATTACACCAATACTCACCACTGCATCAGGAGGGTCTATAACCTGTTGGCTCTAGCAGGCCAATTCCAGTGCTGAAGGTGTAGATGACTCCCATTCTTTTGAACACCAGGTGCCTGAATCCCACCTTACTCACAGTGCAAACAGCAAAGCTAGGAACCCATAGAGCATTTTCTACTTAAAAGAGATGTCAGTCCTAAAGTTCTAGGCAGGGAATGACAGCATCACTCTCATGGTTAAAATTCAAGCTAGTTCTTAAAAGATGCACTGTTTTGGTAGTTATGATCAAATCTAAGTAGTACTGGAATTAACATAACAAGCCTCAGAAATTAAAAGACACTGAGACGAGGAAAACATGCAGCGTAAAATCTGCCTTGTAACAATATTTAATCAAAATCAATATGTTCATGTCAATTTTTCACCAGTGCAGATTTAACCCTCTGTTAACATTGAGATGCTACAGCTTAAGCAGTGCTAAGTAGGAGCCTGCCTTTCCCACTTTGAAAGAGATAATCTCTATCCAGGTTGTACCATCATATGAATGGACCTGTGTAAACATTGACGCATCATTAATTGTAGGTGGTGATTTTAGCCTTCTAATAGTCTTCTATAAAGCCAAGCAAAATAATGTCAGTCAGTGAAGTGAAACCTTTCTTTCATTTTCAAACCAAAGCCATTGTTTACAAAATAAAATTTGCATGCATCACAGCAGTGGAGAAGTGTTTTTGAAAGGGTGAATTTTATCTGCTTGGAAAATATTTTTCCATGGAAAGCATTTTCTAGGTGATTTACAGTGCTTTTTCTTCAAAGCAGAACAAAATAAAAATGCTGAAGAGCTCATTCTATTTCCAAAGTAGACTTCTTGAAGATGGGAGAAGTAAGGGAAGAAATCAAATTTGATTCTCTAAAAAATTACAGGGAGACGTTAAAAAAATTTCCAGCAAAAGTCTCAGTAGCAATAACAAACTACACTCTCATCTCCAGCATAAGATTTGAGAGCAGGAGGAAGAAGGGTAATTTTTATGCCCAGCTACCTAGAAGGCTGTCATGGTCTAAAATACTCAGATCTCAAAAGAAGTACTCAGCTTTTAGTCACTCCTCATCACAAAACATCTGTTATTCATGATTCTGCCTCATGATTTAGAAGCCAAATGGCTAGTAGGAGATTTAAGTACAGCCACTTGGATCTGGCTGACTAAATTTGAAAATTACTTCTGAAATTATACGTGTTTCTTCTGAGACCATCCTTGTTATAGCTCACTCATATAGACAGTCATCTGTTCTTCAGAAAATCTGAGTGATGTATAAAGAGTTTTGCAGAAGGTGGAAAACCCTTTTCCCTTAAGGTTTTAATCGAAAAGAGTAGTAGAATTCTTGTTCCTAAAAACCAAATTTTGAGTAGTTGAAAATGCACAATGTAAAGGATGGCCAGCACCGTGGATGCTCCAGCAGGCTCTGATTGCTCTCAACTACCCTCTTCTTACAACCTCCTTCCCAATATCTCCTTCTCCCCATCTCTTTCTCCCCCTCCAGGGCTGCCCTGGCCACAGGAGCACACCTGATTGTTAACTTTATGCTTCTCTGCAAGTGGTCAAGAACTTTCTCTGGAGTTTGGCAGGGAGGGAGGTGCTACTGGCAGCATAATCCCAACACAGCCATGCTAAGCTCATCCCCGAATCATGGCCCTACACTTACCACCTCACTGCCACTTTGAGTACTCCCTGCAGGCCCAGGAAATTCCTCTGGACTGCACGGAGCTCCGTTCAGCAGCACTCCTTCAGAGGCATGCTGTGACTCTGCCAGCACCTTGGAGAAGAGGAGGAAGGAAACTCTTAGACCACTGCATCAACTAACTCTCAGGAAAAGGGTTAATTGGTGACCTGTTGCACCCTTAATTAGCAGCCTATGAGAAGCTTCTCCGGGAGCATCCAGCACTTTACTCCTGCTCCCTCGCGCGTCCTTTGTACTTTTTGTAAAATGTAAGACTTTAGAGAGAGGGTTTTCCAGAGGAATATTACACCGAAGGACAGTTGCAGGGTGGTCAGACTGTCCAGAGACTGCTGGTAAACACCTTCTGACAAGAGCATTGTATAAAATAACCCTTTATAATTTCCAACTAACAGAAGCCGCGGTTCGGAGCACACCGCTACCGGCACAGTGCTCTGCGACCGGCACAATGCTCTTTGCGCGAAGAAGCCGCTTCTTCGCCTCCGGGAGCCGGAGAGAGCGGCACCTTCCGAAAGGCGAACAACCAAGCCGAGCCACACTGGGATTGTGTGCACAGCTTGCAAACTGATAGAAAACAGTACCTTACCACTCTCCTGCGATTTTTTATTCACGCTAACATTCGAATGCAAGTCGTTTTGGACTACTTTCTTTTTTGCTTCTTGCAAAACGCTCTGCAGAGCTCCGTGCACCTCTAGAACACGATAGGAGATGATTTCTGTACTGGCACAGTTTCTCCTTGCAGACATAGTGGAAAAGCTTTTGCAGCTTCAAGAGCGACAAAGACGCTTGAAGACGGTCCTGGCACGGCACTCGCCCGAGCTAAGCCGGTCCTTGGCTTCTTTCCACCACTTCAAGCACACACGACCGGCACAGTGCTCTGCGACCGGCAAATGCTTTGCGCAAATTCTTGCCTCCGGGAGCCGGAGAGAGCAGCACCTTCCGAAGGCGAACAACCAAGCCGAGCCACACTGGGATTGTGTGCACAGCTTGCAAACTGATAGAAAACAGTACCTTACCACACTCCTGCGATTTTATTCACTCTAATATTCGAATGCAAGCACTTTTGGACAACTGCCTTTTCCTTCGCTAGTGGTCGGTTACAAGATCTGCAGCACCTTTGCAGCTTCCTGGGTTTTGATGTGGCAGCCACATGCTGCTCTCCGTCCTCCTCAGATCCACCACTTCAAGCTGAGACAGGAAAGATCAAATTCTTGTGAAGTCTCTCACAAGGTAACAGTTGATGTTATGAATGTTCCATTCTGCCACTTTTGAGGAATTCAATAATTCATGCCTTGGTACCATTCAACTTTTTTCAAGCATCTAGACAAATTCAGCTGTGGTAACAGACAGCAACTTATCCCTGGGAAAAGTCTCCAATCCCATGACAAGGAACATCAAAGAAAAACCCTATTCTAGCAAAACTGAGCAAAACGTTCAAATATGTACTGATCCAGAACTTCCTTAGGTAGGATAATGCACAGTTTGCTGCTTCTGGGAAGGCTCGTGTCCCTTATCCCTTTTGCCGACACAGTCTGCCTGACACAATGGCAGGGATGAGATATCTGGGAATTCCAACCAGAGAAGGCCAAGTGCAGCCATTGATTCACTCCACTTTGGATGGATAAAGCACAGTTCTGAAATAAGAGGACAATTTTTCTCCTTATCCTTGCTTGTCTGGCCTCCATACAGTTGGACACCCTGCCAATGAGGTGAAACCTAACCCCAGTATTTCTGTCCAAATTTGTGCTTCTTTGTCTGTCATCAACTGCATGCTCTGTCTAAACCACATCTCTACAGAAATGTATTAGAAGAAAATTAGAAGAAGTTTTTTTTCTTTCCTTCACCCACATAAACTTTGAAAATTTTCTAAACCACATCAACTCTTCAAACCATTGGTATAAGATAATTGCTTCAAGAAATCTTTGAGAAAAAAAGTAACCCTATTCTTTCCTTTAGCATTTTGTTGATTTTTTTTCTATCACTCTCCAGTTTACAACCTGAACCCAGGTAATCTGAGAAGCTTACTTATTAGTAGGAAAAATAGAAAACCTGTGGAAATTCAGGTTCTGAACCTTCTGGATGTCTCTGAAGAGGTTGATATGTGCGATGGTTCTTCCAAGGGCTCCAATAGGTGTACATCTGACTTCAAGTCCTGTAGCCACCTTGTATCATAGGGGTGGTTGGGGTGGAATGCTTTGTATGGAGTTTTTACAAATTCTAACAAAATTTTTGTGTGACCTGAAAAAACGAGAACTCTGCAAGAGAACAGCAGTGTTAAGCCCAGAAAGTACAACTAAAATGTGTCTAACCTTTCAAAAGGTCTTTTGGGGGTAGAAGACAGATATTAATGACCTTAAAAGTAGATGTAGAAAGACTTGTCTTTTTTTGGGAAAAACTTTGTGGAAACTGCCTAGTTAAAATAAAGAAATAAAGAAATAAAACCAAAACCCCCCCAAAAACTCAAACAAACAAAAAGAGAACAAAAGGAAAAGGAAAAAAAAAAAATAAACCAAACCAAATCAAAAAAACCCCAAACAAAACAAAAAGCCAAACCAAAGAAAAAACAAAACCCCAAACCAACCAAACACAAAACAAACAACCAAAACCAGTTAAATTCTTTTTTCTGTGAAACAGCTGTACTTCATAGTATCTCCACGGGCACTCCTTATAATGTGGACATTCTCTGATTGCTGCTGGGTTGTTCACTGCAAGCAATATAGATTCTCCACTAGCTTTCACATAAAAAACAGTGTCAGGTAGTTTTGAAACTATATCTGGAATGAATAAAAACGCTCTGTATACCCATAGCGATTAGGAAAATATCAAAACTCAGCTCAATAGTAGGTTAATGAGCTACAACAAATGTGATGAGTATTTACTTTTGTTTTCTTTGAATGTTGTGCAATTGTAAACCAGAACTAATTTAAAATAGGTACAAAACCCAGGAAAAAGTAGATAAAGAAATATCAGCAAAATTTTAAAATGAAGCTTTGCGAGCCTTGAGAATTGAAAAGAGTTGTATTTCTAGAAAGATATCCTGTTTTCCTAAATTTGGATGTGAATTATCCTAAAAACCTCATTTCCATCTTTCTTTACATACTTCATTTAGACTAGGCTAGGCTCTGGGTAGGCCTGTTTGTAGAAGTTTTGGTCCTGCTGCCAAGAAAATAATGTTGCTGGATGATCTTGAGGAAGGAGGAACTTTTGATAGTCTTGAGAGAAGAGGAATGATGTGCCTGAGCACATCCCAGAAATCCCAAAAGATTGAGGATGCCAACCAAGCACGTGCTATTCCTCCCGATGTTTTAAAGTCTGGACCTGCCAAAACTCAATGCTCTCTTCATAACCACATGGAATGCTCGTGATAGCCAGACAAAGGACACCTGCTCCCTGAAAAAAGACAGGGATTGATTTCTACCAAAAGTAGTTGCCCACAGCAATATGAGTTTGTTCTGCCTGTCATGGTTTTTTATGTCATCAAATGGAACCAGAAAAGTCAATCTCCTGCAGGATAAAATGGGATTAAGGTACTGCTGTTCTCCATCAGCTAAAGGATTTGGTATTACTGTTAGAGTTAAATGAGTCTAAAGTCCAGCTATTATCTGTATCATATACCTGGAATTTAAGTGAGGAAAAATGACATTGAAATTCACTTAAAAATTTATTAAAAAAAAAAAAAAAACAAATAAAACTATGATAAGGTCTTCTTCTGATGAGATTGGTGAAAGTGACAGAGAAAAATAACACTTGTTAACCTGTTAGAACTGCAAATCTTGCATCACCGTCACATTACTCTGGCCAAAATAGTATTTTTGTAGTCCTGAATTCTGAACAGCAAAATATCATCATCACAATGCCTGACCAGGAGACTATATAAAAATCAAATCAAATCAAATTTCAGGCTTAATTATAGCAATACAAATTAAAATGTATTGTCCTCTTTCATAGCCGAAGGCAATAAAGCATCACTTGAAGTGGCATTTATGAGAAAAAAAACAGTTAGGTACTCTAATTTCAAATGAATAGGAGCAAGAAGAATTACTGAAACCCATTCTGATCTCCATTTTATAAAATAAAAAAGTGTGGCATTGCTTCTTATATTTTTTTTGCCTGATGATTTTAAAATTGCAGAACCAGTGTACCCATGTTTCTGTCACAGTAAAAAAAAAGCATCAATATTGTTATACCTTCTCTGAGTGACATGCTTAGACTGGAGCATGTGCTAATAAACTTTTTTATTAAGCGTATGCTAATCAACATATGATGATTGAATGGAACTCCATCAATCTTGCAGCCATTTTCTCTGTGAAAAAATGTTCTTTAGGACATGGCTGGGAGAGGAATTTGGAAAAAAGACAATCTGCAGATTTTTAAAAACCTATTATTATTACCCCATTATATGTTTAAGAGTTACTTTTTCTAGTTGATTTTTGTTGGGTTTTGTTTTTTTTTTTTTCTGTACACATATGAGGTAGTATTTTGCAGAAAAGCAAATGATGCAAGACAAGCTACTTTCCAGGTTTATGGTACGTTGCTCCTCTCCAGATTTTCTGGCCACAGTCTTTCCTATTAAAAACCTCCATCTCTAGAGGAAAATGTAGAAGGCAAATGCCCATTAAAATTTTGCTGCCTGCTCTATCAAATAGAGTCATTTAATTGCATCAAGTGACTATCTAACTGATGCACTAAAATGATAAAGCTCCAGTAGAGCCTCCATTTCACAAACATCTATGTTGTTAATCACACACCCTTAATAAGATGCACCCTATATGTCTTTGCAAGATTTTTACACTTTTTTGCCATTTTGGATTACACGAGATTGCACCAAAGTTTGAACATTGTTCAACTTTTCAGAATTTGAATAATTTTTGTTGTTGAGTTGTTTTATCACTAGGAGTCCACTGTTTTCTTTTATTACTTCACAGGAGTTAATATCAAAGAAACTTTCAATGAATGCTCTTTTGTGATGGAACTGAAATGAACAGAAAAGATACATTTGCTGTGTGACAGTGAATACTGTCACATTTCTTATGTCTACAATGTTCGGCATGAAATCAAGAACTGCCCACATCATGTATAACTAATCTAACAATTCTGCCCTTTTAACTGTTAGTTCACTACGTGCTGCATGTCTTGGCTGACTTTTAATATTACACCAATACTCACCACTGCATCAGGAGGGTCTATAACCTGTTGGCTCTAGCAGGCCAATTCCAGTGCTGAAGGTGTAGATGACTCCCATTCTTTTGAACACCAGGTGCCTGAATCCCACCTTACTCACAGTGCAAACAGCAAAGCTAGGAACCCATAGAGCATTTTCTACTTAAAAGAGATGTCAGTCCTAAAGTTCTAGGCAGGGAATGACAGCATCACTCTCATGGTTAAAATTCAAGCTAGTTCTTAAAAGATGCACTGTTTTGGTAGTTATGATCAAATCTAAGTAGTACTGGAATTAACATAACAAGCCTCAGAAATTAAGACACTGAGACGAGGAAAACATGCAGCGTAAAATCTGCCTTGTAACAATATTTAATCAAAATCAATATGTTCATGTCAATTTTTCACCAGTGCAGATTTAACCCTCTGTTAACATTGAGATGCTACAGCTTAAGCAGTGCTAAGTAGGAGCCTGCCTTTCCCACTTTGAAAGAGATAATCTCTATCCAGGTTGTACCATCATATGAATGGACCTGTGTAAACATTGACGCATCATTATTAATTGTGGTGGGTGATTTTAGCCTTCTAATAGTCTTCTATAAAGCCAAGCAAAATAATGTCAGTCAGTGAAGTGAAACCTTTCTTTCATTTTCAAACCAAAGCCATTGTTTACAAAATAAAATTTGCATGCATCACAGCAGTGGAGAAGTGTTTTTGAAAGGGTGAATTTTATCTGCTTGGAAAATATTTTTCCATGGAAAGCATTTTCTAGGTGATTTACAGTGCTTTTTCTTCAAAGCAGAACAAAATAAAAATGCTGAAGAGCTCATTCTATTTCCAAAGTAGACTTCTTGAAGATGGGAGAAGTAAGGGAAGAAATCAAATTTGATTCTCTAAAAAAAATTACAGGGAGACGTTAAAAAATTTCCAGCAAAAGTCTCAGTAGCAATAACAAACTACACTCTCATCTCCAGCATAAGATTTGAGAGCAGGAGGAAGAAGGGTAATTTTTATGCCCAGCTACCTAGAAGGCTGTCATGGTCTAAAATACTCAGATCTCAAAGAAGTACTCAGCTTTTAGTCACTCCTCATCACAAAACATCTGTTATTCATGATTCTGCCTCATGATTTAGAAGCCAAATGGCTAGTAGGAGATTTAAGTACAGCCACTTGGATCTGGCTGACTAAATTTGAAAATTACTTCTGAAATTATACGTGTTTCTTCTGAGACCATCCTTGTTATAGCTCACTCATATAGACAGTCATCTGTTCTTCAGAAAATCTGAGTGATGTATAAAGAGTTTTTGCAGAAGGTGGAAAACCCTTTTCCCTTAAGGTTTTAATCGAAAAGAGTAGTAGAATTCTTGTTCCTAAAAACCCAAATTTTGAGTAGTTGAAAATGCACAATGTAAAGGATGGCCAGCACCGTGGATGCTCCAGCAGGCTCTGATTGCTCTCAACTACCCTCTTCTTACAACCTCCTTCCCAATATCTTCTCCCCATCTCTTTCTCCCCCAGGGCTTTCTCCCTCACAGGGCTGCCCTTGTTAACTTTATGCTTCTCTGCAAGTGGTCAAGAACTTTCTCTGGAGTTTGGCAGGGGAGGTGGTGCTACTGGCAGCATAATCCCAACACAGCCATGCTAAGCTCATCCCCGACAGAGGCCCCACACACCACCTGATTGTTAAGGCCCAGGAAATTCCTCTGCTTCTCTGCAAGTGGTCAGAACTTTCTCTGGAGTTTGGCAGGGGAGGAGGAAACTCTTAGACCACTGCATCAACTAACTCTCAGGAAAAGCCATTGGTGACCTGTTGCTCATCCCCCTATGAATCATGGCCATCCAGCACTTTACTCCTGCTCCCTCACCGTCCTTTGTACTTTTTGTAAAATGTGCTTTAGAGACTTTTCCAGAGGAATATTACTCCCTGCAGGCCCAGGTCAGACTGTCCTCTGGACTGCTGGTAAACACCTTCTGACAAGGCATTGTATAAAATAACCCTCCGTTCAACTAACAGAAGCCTTCAGAGGCATGCTGTGACTCTGCCGGCACCTTTTGAGAAGAAGCCGAGGCCTCCGGGAAAGGAGGAGGAAACCTTCTTAGACCACTGCATCAACTAACTCTCAGGAAAACTGGGATTGGTGACCTGCTTGCAAACTGATAGAAAACAGTACCTTACCACTCTTCTCGATTTTATTCACGCTAACATTCCTGCAAGTCGTTTTGGACTACTTTCTTTTACTTTTTGTAAAATGTAAGACTTTAGCACCTCTTTTCACGATAGGAATGATTTCTGTACTGGCAAGGACAGTTGCAGACATAGTGGAAACTTTTTGTCCAGTAGACTGCAAGAGTAAACACCTTCTGACAAGAGCATTGTATAAAATAACCCCTTATAATTTCTTTCTAACAGAAGCCGCGCTTCGGGCACACCGCGACCGGCACAGTGCTCTGCGACCGGCACAATGCTCTTTGCGCGAAGAAGCCGCTTCTTCGCCTCCGGGAGCCGGAGAGGCGGCACCTTCCGAAGGCGAACAACCAAGCCGAGCCACACTGGGATTGTGTGCACAGCTTGCAAACTGATAGAAAACAGTACCTTACCACACTCCTGCGATTTTATTCACTCTAATATTCGAATGCAAGCACTTTTGGACAACTGCCTTTTCCTTCGCTAGTGGTCGGTTACAAGATCTGCAGCACCTTTGCAGCTTCCTGGGTTTTGATGTGGCAGCCACATGCTGCTCTCCGTCCTCCTCAGATCCACCACTTCAAGCTGAGACAGGAAAGATCAAATTCTTGTGAAGTCTCTCAGCAAGGTAACAGTTGATGTTATGAATGTTCCATTCTGCCACTTTTGAGGAATTCAATAATTCATGCCTTGGTACCATTCAACTGCTTTCAAGCATCTAGACAAATTCAGCTGTGGTAACAGACAGCAACTTATCCCTGGGAAAAGTCTCCAATCCCATGACAAGGAACATCAAAGAAAAACCCTATTCTAGCAAAACTGAGCAAAACGTTCAAATATGTACTGATCCAGAACTTCCTTAGGTAGGATAATGCACAGTTTGCTGCTTCTGGGAAGGCTCGTGTCCCTTATCCCTTTTGCCGACACAGTCTGCCTGACACAATGGCAGGGATGAGATATCTGGGAATTCCAACCAGAGAAGGCCAAGTGCAGCCATTGATTCACTCCACTTTGGGATGGATAAAGCACAGTTCTGAAATAAGAGGGACAATTTTTTCCCTTATCCTTGCTTGTCTGGCCTCCATACAGTTGGACACCCTGCCAATGAGGTGAAACCTAACCCCAGTATTTCTGTCCAAATTTGTGCTTCTTTGTCTGTCATCAACTGCATGCTCTGTCTAAACCACATCTCTACAGAAATGTATTAGAAGAAAATTAGAAGAAGTTTTTTTTTTCCTTCACCCACATAAACTTTGAAAATTTTCTAAACCACATCAACTCTTCAAACCATTGGTATAAGATAATTGCTTCAAGAAATCTTTGAGAAAAAGTAACCCTATTCTTTCCTTTAGCATTTTGTTGATTTTTTTTTTATCACTCTCCAGTTTACAACCTGAACCCAGGTAATCTGAGAAGCTTACTTATTAGTAGGAAAAATAGAAAACCTGTGGAAATTCAGGTTCTGAACCTTCTGGATGTCTCTGAAGAGGTTGATATGTGCGATGGTTCTTCCAAGGGCTCCAATAGGTGTACATCTGACTTCAAGTCCTGTAGCCACCTTGTATCATAGGGGTGGTTGGGGTGGAATGCTTTGTATGGAGTTTTACAAATTCTAACAAAATTTTTGTGTGACCTGAAAGAAAACGAGAACTCTGCAAGAGAACAGCAGTGTTTAAGCCCAGAAAGTACAACTAAAATGTGTCTAACCTTTCAAAAGGTCTTTTGGGGGTAGAAGACAGATATTAATGACCTTAAAAGTAGATGTAGAAAGACTTGTCTTTTTGGAAAAACTTTGTGGAAACTGCCTAGTTAAAATAAAGAAATAAAGAAATAAAACCAAAACCTCCCCCCAAAAAACTCAAACAAACAAAAGAGAACCAAAGGAAAAGGAAAAAAAAAAAAAAAAAACCAAACCAAATCAAAAACCCCAAACAAAACAAAAAGCCAAACCAAAGAAAAAACAAAACCCCCAAACCAACCAAACACAAAACAAACAACCAAAACCAGTTAAATTCTTTTTTCTGTGAAACAGCTGTACTTCATAGTATCTCCACGGGCACTCCTTATAATGTGGACATTCTCTGATTGCTGCTGGGTTGTTCACTGCAAGCAATATAGATTCTCCACTAGCTTTCACATAAAACAGTGTCAGGTAGTTTTGAAACTATATCTGGAATGAATAAAAACGCTCTGTATACCCGCAACGATTAGGAAAATATCAAAACTCAGCTCAATAGTAGGTTAATGAGCTACAACAAATGTGATGAGTATTTACTTTTGTTTTTCTTTGAATGTTGTGCAATTGTAAACCAGAACTAATTTAAAATAGGTACAAAACCCAGGAAAAAGTAGATAAAGAAATATCAGCAAAATTTTAAAATGAAGCTTTGCGAGCCTTGAGAATTGAAAAGAGTTGTATTTCTAGAAAGATATCCTGTTTTCCTAAATTTGGATGTGAATTATCTAAAACCTCATTTCCATCTTTCTTTACAAAGAATTAGGCTAGGCTCTGGGTTGTGCTGCCAACCAGAAATCCCAAAGATTGAGGATGCCAACCAAGGACGTGCTATTCCCCCGATGTTTTTAAAGTCTGGACCTGC
>JALJVW010000304.1:0-40287 GCA_024865655.1 Emberiza elegans | reverse complement strand
TTGGTAGAAATTCAAAAGATGCCCTCAGCCCTGGGGTCATTGGCTTAGCCAAGTGTCTCAGAGGCCCTTCATGGCTTCTCACGCCACCAACCCAAACCTAAATGTGCAAGGTGGCTTCTTGATTTGAATGACATTTATTCCTTTGAAATAAAACCTCTGCAGCAAGTGGTCTGAAACTGCTTTCTGAGGCTGCTCCTTGGGATGCCCCAATGGTGCATGCCTGGCGGGGGGTTTTGGGGAAAGTGACTGTGAGGGGCTGAGGGCTGGCCTGAGCCCAAAGGTGCTGTGTCCCACTGGGAGCAGCCCCACAGCCTCACCTGCAGAGCAGGCACTGCCAGAGGCCCTGGAGATCTCACCTGCCCTGCACCCACCTTTGTAAAGGTGCTGCAAACATCAGCTGGTGCTGACTTTCCCTTGGACCCCTTGGTTTAGTTACTGTGGGGAATTTCTTTCCTGAAGCGCATCAGCTGGGATTTCCCCAGCCAGCTGTGATGGGGATGCTCGGGGATGCTGTGGGGGCTCTGGGGGCAGCTGCCCGGGCAGGGGCTGAGCTCAGGGCCCTGTTGGGCCCATGGCCCCAGCAGCAGCAGCAGCAGCAGCAGCAGCAGCCACAGGGCCCAAAGCCCCGTGCCCCCTGCCCAGCACAGGCTGCCCTGTCCCTGCAGCTGTCACCCGAGTGGGGCCCAGGGGCCAGTGGCCGCTGCCAGCAGCAGGAATGCGGGCAGGGTGAGGATGGCCTGGCTTGGCTTTTGTCTCTTGAACAATGCGGGCTCAGGGCAGTGCAGAGCAGGCTGGGAAGCAGAGGCCGGAGCCATTGGAGGCTGCAAGCCTTAAACATCAGCCCCTGCAGCAGCCCAGATCCAGGTGCCCCAGCTGCCAAGGCTGTGGTGGCCTTCAGAGCGTGCAGGTGGATTTTGCATGGCTGTGGCCTGATGCTGGCTCTGGGCCCAGGAGTCCCTGTGGCTCCAGCAGGAAGGGTGGCTGAAGGTTTGCTGCCTGCTTTGGTGGCATGGCTGCAGGGGCCAGTGCTGTGAGAGAGCGCCCTGTGTGAGAGCTGGTGACAGCTGAGCTCTTGGGGACAGCGCTGTGCCCCAGGCCAGGAAGGGCAGCAGTGCCCAGTGCCAGGAGTGGTGTCAGTGGGAGCCCCTGTGCACAGGGACCCCCAGCCCTGGGTGGCCGTGCCTGCACCCTCAGGGACCCCCAGCCCTGGGAACCCGGAACAAGTGGAACCCACAAGTGTGCAAAGGCTGCCTGTGCCCAAAGGAATGGCAAGGGGAAGTCAGGTTTTAAAAAAGAAACAGTATTTATTTGCCAAGATCGGCAAAAGCACGGATTTACAGAACACGTTTCATTATGACAATCCTTATAAAACAACAACAACAATGTACAGAACATATTTACATGGGATCCAATGGACTAACAATCTTCAAAACGTATTTACAGAAAAGTCCTAACCTACTGAACGTATTTACAGAAAACTTCTAAACTTTCAAACATATTTACAAAGGCGTCGGGTCTGTGCCATCATCTGGATCAGTCCTGGAAGAAAGGAAGCAGCAGAGCTGCACTCAGCTGGCAGCACTGGGCCCAGCAGGGCTGGGTGCTGGGCCCCAGGGGCTGGGACGGGGCTGGCAGGGCTGGCGTGGCCCCAGGCAAGCGCAGGGCAGGCCGGGGCTGGTGCTTGTGCCACCCCAATCCAGGCCCCCTGCGGGCACCGTGTCCCTGAGCGGGGCCATCCAGCCCAGCCCCAGCCTGGCCTCAGGGGACCCACTGTGTCTGTGGGCAGGGCGTGGGAAGCATCTGCCTGTCTTACTTGTGGGGCTGCACCTTCATCCAAGGACCATGGGCTCCTCCTCATCCTCCCTCATCAATCTCCATATCCTCGATTTCATCCTCCTGATCCACCTCCATGTCTTCGATGTTCTCCTCCTCCTCCCACTTCCATGTCCTCAACAGGGGAGGACATGGAAGTAGAGGGGGAGTCCACCTCCATCATTTCTTCCTCATTCATGCCCTGGTCCACTTCCATCGCCTCCACATTGTCTCTGGCAGTCTGCAAGGGGCAGCACAATCTCCCAGTGGGCTTCCTGTCCCACACCATCCATTCCCACATGGCTGCAGCCTGCCCAAGCCGGGTGCCCCTGCCTGAATGGCACTGTACCTCCATTGGCACAGCAGTGCACATCCTGCTGGGATTGGCGCCCAGAGCCAGTGGCAGGAAAAGCCCAGGCAGCAGCAACTGCTCAGCACTGTGGGTCAGAGCACAGAGCGAGCAGCAACTGACCCTGGGCAGCCGGTGAAGTGTCTGCTCTGCTCGTTTCCAGGCCCTGGACGTTCCACCTGGAACCCTCTGGGAGCTGTGATGTCACTGAAATTTCAGGGCCCCTCCGCAGTGGGGGGGATGGGATGGCAGAATGATCAAATCCTTGAGTGGTTTGGCTTGGAAGGGACCCTAAAGATGATCTGGTTCCACGCTGAGCAACCTCCCAGCACAGCAGGTTGCTGCGGCCCCTGTCCCACCTGGCCGTGGATGTTCCTGGGGATGGGGCATCCACAGGCTCTCTGCACTGGTCCCTGTGCCAGGGACAAGTACCCTGACAGTAAAGAACTTCTTCCCATCATCAAATCTCTTCCAACTCTTGCAGTTTGATCCCATTCTGTGTCCAGTCACTGCAGTTCCTGACAAAGAGAACTGTACACTTCCCTGTGGGTCAGGCTGTTCCTGCAGGGTCACACGTGTGGCTTTACCTGCAGACAGGAGAGAGAGATGCCAAGCTCCCAGTCAGAGACAATGGGGAAAATGGCATGAGAGATGAGAGAAGAGGGAAAAAGTAGAGACATGCAAGGCTTTGGGCTGTGTGCGCTGTGGGATTCATGCCTTTTATTAGAGGCCAGGTTCCCTGGTGCACTCAGTTCCTGTGTTGCAGCCTGCTCACAATCAGCCTCTCTGAGGGACCTGCTTTCCCAGGGCTTGGAGCACGCTTGCTTAAACTGCTGGTGAACGATGCGAGAGAGGGATCTTTGTGTGGCACTCCAAATATTGTGGATTGCGCTGAAGAGGGTCCAGGGAGGGAGATAAAATGGGGCTGGGGACACAGGGTTTTGTATGGGGGGAGAAAGCTCGGGAGCATTGCAGTAATCCAGGACCAATTGCAGACAAGAGAGGGGAGAACATTGTACGGGGAGTGCATGTAAGGAAAATACAGCAGTTGAACTGTGTGATACCACCAAAACGTGCTGCATTCACCATGAGCCTGCAAATGCCCATGCGTGAGACCCTTGCATTCAGAGGGTTGTCTCTCTTTTACCTTGGTCACTTTGCCCTGAGGTATCATAGTTCCAATGGTAGGCCCCTGGGCCCCCACATCTTCCCCCTTTTTGTTGTCTGTAAAGAAGGCTTCTGCCATAGAGTTTTGCAGGCATTTTCCAAAAATGGATAAAATAACCAACCCAATGTGTACGATAAAGAAAGTCTACAACACAGTCTTAACTAAAGATGAAAGCCAGACTTTCATCCCCATGTGTTTGAAAAGTCCTGTGAACCAGTCGTTGTTGCCTTCCATCTGGATCTTGTTTCCTCGATCTTTTAGCAGCTGGATGCTCTGGTATACAGACTCACTCTGTGACAACAGGTTGAAAAAACACATGCCTTCAAATGCCTGACAGCCATGGCCATGGACAAGAAATTGTGGCTTGGCTGTGGAAGCACCCATCTGAAGGCATGTGGCTCCATGAGGAGCATCCAGATTCCTGCTGCAGTGGCAACAAACGCCAGCATCCTCTGACTTTAGCTAAGTTAGTATCTGGAGGCTTTGGTGGCCTAAGAGTTAACATATAAAGAGATTAGAAGGTGAAACTTAAGTCCTGGTCCCACTAAACTTTCTGATCTGTATGCCAAGGGTGTGAAAACAGCCTCTTAGAAGAATCATATATCAATGCTAAAATATAGTTTTTACAAATGTTAAGTCATATATCTTGGTTAGTGGTGTCTGAGCTATCTTGATCTGAATGTGTGTGGTCAGCACTGCTTAGAAGATCTTCTTCTGTCCTTCTCCTCCTTCTTTTCCTGGCTGCAGCTGTCTCTCTTAGGCTTTCATTCTGTTCTTCCGATGGTGGCTCTGGTGTTTGCCTCACCATTTCCAGAAAAAGTTTTTATGGTTTTTGCTGGGATCCATCTCTGGCCTGCTGCTGTAGAGGCACAAGCATCTTCTCTTCCCCAAAAAATTAATGGGAAAGGGCCCATATTTTGTTTAGATTCAGGGTCTTTGATCAGCACAGTGGCTTTTCTTTTAATTGGGCTGCAGTTGAATTAGTAAAATGCCTGATGACTGGGGAGTTGGCTCCATAAATGAGTTGTTCAAAAGTTGAACACAGAAAGGGCCTTGGCCAGTCTCTCAATGGGAGATAATATCTGGACTCCCCTCTCAGCTGATCAAGGATCCTTTTGATGGAACAGTGAGCCCTTTTGGCTATGAACTGTCCTGTGGAAGAGTGTGGTGTGCCTGTGACATGTTTTATATCCCCCCTGGACAGAAACTTGTTGGAATCAGTGTCAGTTATAAGCAGGAGCATTATCAGTTTTAATTTCCTGTGGAACTGCTAAGGTGGAAAAAACTAAAAAGTAATGTTTTATAGCATCTTTTGTTTTTTTCACCAACATGGGCAGTGGCGAAAACCGCACTGGAAAAGGCGTCAGTTGAGACGTGGATGTATTTTAGTCTGCCAAAAGGGGCTTAGTGAGTGATGTCTGACTGCCAGATGTGGAGACTCTCGAGATTGAGTCCAGCTCTGACAGAAGCATGGGCATGTTCCTGGCAATTTGGGCGGGTGGCTACAATGGATCATGCCAGGTCTTGGGTAATTTTAAACATCCTGAGCAGTCCGGGAATGTTTGGATGGTAGAATTGGTGGGTGATCCTAGCCTGTGTAAAATCTATCTTAGGCGTATTGCAGTGGTTCAGATGTTTGAAGTAGCCAATTGAGGTGCTCTTGAGTGAGAAGTTAGTATACATTCACACGGTCTGTTCCTGCAAGGGAGCACAGACGCTCTCCAGCTTTCCTGATCAGTTGTGCAGTAACTTTCTGTGGGGTTGTTATCGTTTTAGTAGGTTGGTGTGATCTGAAAACCCATTCAATTATTATCAGGGGATCTGAGATAAAGTTGAGTTCCACTGAAACAATAATGCATGGAATTTTGGACTTACACCACGTATTGCCAGGGAGAAAGGAAAATTAGGGTGGTATCTGTGTGCCTGTTTAGTTTAATCGCCCTGGGGAACTTTTTGTACAGCTGCTTCGGCCTCGGTGTCAGTGATTGCGGGGAATTGAGTCCTTCACTGTCTTTAAGGAGCAGGAACAGTGGCGTGAAATCTTCTGTGGTGATTCCCAGCAGTGAACGTACCCAACTGATGCTTCCGCAGAGCTGGTGGAGTTCTCGCAGAGTCTTTGGGTTGTCCTTGATTTGCAGTGTTTGGAGTGTGATGGTTCTCTCTGCGCTTTTTAGGCCGAGATGCTTCCATGGGACTGTCTTTTGGACTTTATCTGCTGCAATCTCAAAATGTTTCTCCTGTAGCGCTGTGATGACATCTTGCACTGCAATGTCCAAAATGATTTGAGCTTCTGCACAAACTAATATATGGTCCATATAATGAAAAATTATAGCATTAGGATGTCTTTTCAGGATGGGCGAGACAATTTGGGCTGCAAGCCATTGACAAATAGTTGGGCTCTTCTTCATTCCTTGAGGTAATAAGGTCCACTGGTACCTCTGTAAAGGTGCTTGTTGATTTAGGGACGGAAAAGGCGAACAAGGCGGTTTTCTTTGTGATACAAGGGGCGTAAAAAAAAAGCAGTCATTTAGATCTGTAACAACCATCTGCCAATCTTGAGGTATCATGGAGGCTGAGACATATATTTACATACACATTTGAGTAATTCCAACAAAATCCATACTGCTTACTGCTGAAGTGTAACCAGCCTCTAGTGACACACATCCTCTGGAGTCATTGCCTCAGAAAAATGTAAATCTATATTAGCTGAAAGAGTAAAACTAAAAAAATCCTCATGTGAGTACTACAACATGCCTGTCCCAGAAGCAGACACAATTTTGTGTTCTTGAGGCGAGGAATCATGTGAAAGAAGGGTGTCTCTTCCTCCTATTTTGCTTTCTCTAAGTGATGTACTTCTCCATCCCTCTCACAACATCTGGAACTTCTCTCTACACCATCACACCTGATGGAATTGCTGTAAGCACTGCTGCCATCCCACAGGGGACACTGGGCACTGCTTGGGTCAGGCTGGTTTCAAATGTGGGCCTGAGGGTGCACAGCTAGGGGGGAGCAGAAATCCTGGAACTTTTCCATGCTTAGATGAAATGCTGAAAAACCTAGAGAGGCATAAAGGAAATCAGACAGATCATACATTTCTTCTAATTTCATTAAGGCTCCAAATTACCTTTCATTTCTCAAAATGGTGGCTGTCCACACACAAGCAGAATAAAAGTGCTTTTTGAGTTATCTTCACTGTGAATGCTGGCTGAAAGAAATCCCACTCCCAAACAATGCAGGAGAAAGCTACTGCTGATATTCCAAACCACTCAGAGAAAAATGAATAAAACAAAAACTAAGATTTCCTATACTTAACAATCCAGAGACATATGAAAGGAGCTCAGTTACACTCAATCCTGTCAGGGAAGGAGTTCAGCTCCCTGCAGAGCCTGGCTGACCAAGCAACGCCCAAACAGGCTGGTCCACACTGCATCCCACAAGTGTCCAGTGAAAACAAAGCAACCTGAGGCTGGCTTCACCTCCCCCAGGCTTTTTCAGAGGTTGAGATTGAGACAGCTGCCTGAAGTTCTTGCTGTTTTCTTGTATTTTTGATAGGTCTTTGTTTTCAAGTGCATGTCCTTAGGCTGTACGAAAAGTCCTCAATCCTGGACTATGTGCTGCTTCTTGTGGTCTTGTATACTGGGCACAATGCAAGATAGAACCCCATCAGCTCATAAATAGTAGCAATTCACAACCACTTGGCACAGCTGTAATTGACTGCAGAGAGCACAAGAGAGGGACACAATGAGATTTTACCAGAGATCAAGGCAGGCAGAAATTGGCCCTAATTTTTGTACAATAGCCAGCACTTTAGCTCTTCACTTGGAAACTTCACAGCTGTGAAACATTTACAGAAAAGGAAAGCAATTACGGAGCACTACCACTGGAGGAGCTTAAATAATTTAAGGTTCACCATGTCCCTGATTCATTTTATTTTTTTTTTTCCTCAAGACCAGATGCTGTTCATTTTAATGCCCTGAATTTCCACATATTGAGTTGGGATTATCTATTAATCTAAATGTATATAGACTACATAAGGATGTTTTGTTCCAAACACCCTTCCCTCCTCAGTTCTGCTCCAAGCCTACTCTCTGATGCAGAATTATGCTATTAATCCCCACTTCATTCCATGTAAAGTCAGTGCACACAAGAACACACAAATCTGTCAGCTTTAACAAAGACAACCCTCAAAGTCTAAGATAAATAGGTGATTTGGTGGGCTTGGTTGGTTTTAAAATGTTGCTGTAAAATTTACAGCTTGATATTGGTTTTGAGTTATCTTCAATGTTCAATGCTGCCTGAAAAAAAATCCCACTCTTAAAAAACTGATTTGATAATTCAAAATTCTGTCAAACCAACAGTTTCATAGGCAAAGTCCTTAGCAGGGAAAGGGCCAGTTTTGACTGGGAGGGAGCAGGGTTTAGGAATCCCCTGCAATCATACACAATAACCACTGGGCAAACAAAACCACACAACCAAAACACAGCAGACACATCAAATAGCAAAAGGTAACAGCCTGTAGTTCAAATTCTCACTGCACCTCCTATCATGTCCTTTTGCTAATTCTTAGTTCTTACCTTTCCATAGCACAGCAAAGGAGGGCTGATCACTGAAGCTAGGATTCAAGAAGTAATCTATTTGCTTATGAGCTGTCACCTAACCTCAACAGCTTAGTTATTGTTCTAAATGAAACCTATACGAGCCAAGGTAGCAAAAAAGCTTGGAGTGTTTTAGTTACAATAAAGACAATGACAAAGACAGATTAAAAACTCTTTAAACTGGTCACAGAAATGATTCTCCATGTGTAACTGTGTACTACCACATAGATTTCAGACCTGGGGCTGCAGCAATAAGAACTCCCACAAAGATCCAGCAGAATGATCAAATGTGGAAGGGCATTATGCAACTGCTGGCACAAAGGCATTAAAAGTAAAAAGCATCAGCCAAGGACTGTACAAAACTTGATTCTGAAGTATCAAGAATTCAAAAGATTTGAGTCTTAGTGAGATATATCAAGGAAAATTACTGCCAATTTAAATCAATGTGACTCCCCAGTTTGTGAAGTGTTCTCAAACTTATGACCCTCAAGACCAGCCCTACCAGCAGAAGAACCATGTCTCAGGTATGTACCAAACATGCTGCTAAAGAAAATGTTGTGCAAAGGTCAAAGAAACTGCTCCCAAAAAAAGTTAACTTGCTCATAAAGTACCATGAACAGCCTGGAGCTTCAGTGTGTTCGTGTCATATATCACATGATCTTAAAAAGTCAGTACAGACCCATAACACAATTTAAACTATGGATTTAAGCAATTCTAATCCAGGTAAACCTAAAAGATGACACATAGTCCAAAAGCAGAAGTCTTGATTGCTCAAGCAAAATAGAGCCATATAACCCTCAGAGCCACACATTATCTGACTGCCATGAGGCACAAAGACTCATACTCCTACAAATCATTTGGAATTATTTGAATAATAAAGGATAGAGTTCTGAAATGTCAAAATCTGAGCTACTGCCTGTTTCTTTCACAATAGGAAGTCTGAAAAGGTATAAAGTCTTTTGAATGCACTGTCTTTAAAGGGAGCGAGAATCCTAGAAGGCAGAGGGAGTGATAATAGGTAATGCCCTGCACAAAGCTCACCAAGATGAGCAAAACAGTTCCCAAAGATCTCTACTCATTGAATTCTCCTTGCACATTTTTTTTTTTCTAAGTAACAGCAAGACTCTTACCAATGGTTAGCTTTTATCCAATTTTAAATGAGTAACATCAAAAACATCCATTTCAATTTCTTAGGACACAAAAATCACCCAAATGCTCTCGATTACCCAGACTGCCCATCCCAGAATTGATTCAGTTAACCCCTGACACATAACAACTCTGTCACTATAGGAGAGTGCTCACAGGAATTCCATCCCAGCTTTCTTCTACATTTTTGCCTTTCATAAACACTAAAGCACTCTCACACTTCAGAGATTTAGTTACTAGGAAAACTTGGCAATAAACAAAATATTTGTATTTTTGTAAATGAACTCTAGCTAATACTTTGTGAATAACTGATAAAGCAAATATCAGTAGGTTCCAAACTACTAATATTTGAAAAATCTCATGAGACAGGGGTATTTACTTTTATGCAGTGATAAGAAAAAGGAATCATTATGAAGTACACATAAAGGTATTTAGTTCACTTTATTAGTGATTTTTACACCAGTAATTCACAACAGCCCACAAAAAGCCACACTAGCACAGGCACAGCAAAAAGTGCTCTTGCTCCAAGCAGAAGTTAGGAGAGTGAACTCATAGGATGATCTCTATAAATTGACATTTAATCAAACTGAAATCAGCAGCTGATTTGTCTGAACATAGAAAGGGAAAATGTGCAATATCTTTAATATATGGATGGTTGGGTGGACTAAATGACTGTCACACAGAAAGCTTATCTGTAAACACTGCAGAAAGTCTGATGGTTTTACCTCAATAAATGACTAGTTTCAATCAAATTATGAAAGCAAAAGGCTTGGCCCACAGGAGCAATTTCCAGGGCCTAGACTGAAACAAAGGGCAGCTCCAGCAAGCTCAGGGATGCTTACAATGGCTGAGCTCTTGGTTACAGAGCACTGCAGCAATCAGCAGCAGAGGGCTGTTGGAGGGTGGGTGTTGTGCCTCTGTGCCCCCTGCTCATCCTGCCTAATGAGGGATGAGCCCAGCTTCATGAAATGCAAGTCTGTTAAGGGTGTCTAAGCATAGAAGGAAAAAAAAAAAAAAGTCGAAGCAAGGCAGAAGACATGGGAGAGAGCTCAGTGTGGTCTTGTCTACATCTAGTTGTCACTGTGTAAGAAGTTGTGGAATTCCTGCTGCAGACACTAATACCACATGGCAGGGCTGCAGTGTAAGTGCTATGCCTACAGTCATTCTCTTCATTATTTTCAGGTTTTTTCTTCATGGCACAGAGCTGAAGCAAGGCTAGCAGAGCTGCATTACTGCACTGAACTACAGAGCACTAGAGGGAGTTTCACAAAAAATCAACTCAGACTACTTTTAAAGCCAAACCAGATTTGGCATTCCGCCTTTCACGTTGCAAATCGAGATTTCAAAAATTCCTGTCACCTCATTAAAATCTCCACTGTGGCAATACTAGGGAGAAGACAACGAAGCTGACAGAGAGGGAGCTTTTTTTGGTTTGGGTAATCTGCAATGTGCAGCTACCTGGGGAATGAGTATGTGCCATTCTCAGCACAGGGCTTTGCTGGAGCACCTGTAGTGCTTCCAGAAGCTTGCAAGAGCACTTCAAGTGCTCACACACAGCACCACAGCTCCTTCAAATTCTAATCCCATCAACTAGATTATACTGTGTTCGTTATCCTTTGCAGAACTCATGTTCAGACTTAGCAACATTTTCTTCAAAACACCACTCAAACATTCAGACTCACCATTGTTAGGAAAAAAATCCACAAATGCCAGAGGATTATTTTATGTCCAAAAAAAGACAGAGGAGTCCTTCAATATTGAATAAAGGGAGAGAGCCCACTGGGGCACACACCCACGGGGTTTTCTCTCTCTCTCAGTGGGTGCAGCCTCCTTTTATCCCAAACTCCTGCCCCAAGGTGCCCTCTGCCTTCCCCATTGCTGAGGCACTAGGGAGGTACAGCCTTCCCCAACTGCCTAGCCCATATCCCCCCTGAACCCCCTGTTTTACCCCAAAGTCCAGCCCTGTGCAGAGCCCTGTCTGGGCCCAGTAACAAACCTGCTGCCCAAAGTCAGTGGAGATCTTCAGAGCCATCTCACATTTCATTTAGCATCACACCTTCATCCACTGAATTGCTTGTAAAGATCTTAGGGCACATCTTTCCTCTGACCATGCAGAATGGACCCAGCCTCTGTTTTGGTTTTAGCACAGTCATTTCTCCTCCCTAAAATGCTGGCACAGAGCCCTGGCACAGAAGGAGCAGCTAAGGGAAAGCAAGTCAAAGGTTGGTGGTAGAAATCACCAAATTGCTGTGCTTCATGAGGCAGAAATTCAGCCAACTCCAGTGTTTCATCTTTTTGCTAAAGCTCCCCAGAATCTCATACAGCACTAGCAGAACCTGCTGGAGCACTCCATACAAAATATCAGAGTGCTTAAAATCAGTGCTATCCCCTTGCAGCTAGAAGGTGTACCAGGGACTCCAGTCACAGCTCCATAGAACATTCAGCAGTTTATGCAAAGTTGAGCAAAGTCAACTGCAGGGACTGAAATTCATTAACCAAATGACTTTGTCAAGCCAGGACATTCTCTCATAGATGTGGTTCCCAAAACTCTTATGGCTGTGCAAGTTATTGTAACCCCCTTCCCTCTCATGCAGGGTACAACACACAGTACTTAATGTGTTTTTCTCCTCTTCCTTCAACTTCATTTTACTTCAATCAATTCTATATAAGCAAGAAATCATTCCACCTTCACTAGAGCAAATGGAGCCACAAAGATTGAAATCCCCCATCCCATAAGCCACAGCCTTTAACTATGAAACTCGGCAAGAAAGAAAAATGGTAGGGGAAAAAAAATCTGATTTATTGTTTGTGGTCCCTGGCACCAGACATCAGCCTTGTCAAACTGCAAGCCTAAATGTCCAAATCAGGGTGGAGACAATCATATTTAACATTATCACCCTTCACAACCTTTTCAGGTACACTCCTGTAAATCCTCTGATAGTCTAAATTACTTTAGTTACTTCATTCATTTTGGAACAATAACAACAGAAAAGTAAGTGGGAAGAATTAAAAAAAAAAAAAAAATAAGACATAAAACATAGCACAAAACGAAACAACCTAAAGATAGGCAGCAATCTTCAGTTTGTGGGTATTTTTCCTGAAGTTCACTATGCCCCTGAGAAAAGGTATATTCTGTCTTTTGCAAATTATCCCATTGATATATTTTAGTGCTGTTCTTCTCTTGATATTCAATTAGATTTTTCAATGATAGAAGAAAACGCAGTGAGAAAAAAAAAAAAATGTTTTTCCATGAATTATTTATGATTGTATTATACTGCAGTATTAAGTATTCCTGTAATTTCTGTCCTTCACTCCCCCACCCCAATCCCCAAACCAAGAGAGTGTGACTATCCTACCATCCTGTTCCACATCATTTAGCTGGAATTAATAGGGATCAACTTTCACAATCAAAATTCATGAAAGATGTGCAGGAGTCAGGTTAAATTTAAAATTATAGCAAAGTAAGAAAGTAAAAAACAAACAACGAAAAAAAAACAACAACAACAACAATAAAGTTAAGAAATATGTGGTTTTATGGTCCTAAATTCAGATTTGTTTAGACTTTAGATTGCAAGAGAACAACTAAACAGTGAACAGGTAAAGACAGAGTATGGCACAAAGCAAGTGGCAAAGTGGCATCTAAGTTGAAATTAAAAATATCATTCTTCATTGAACTGTTTTATTCCCACTGCATGTGCTGCTCAATTTCTTTAGCTCATCTTCTTGGAAATCTACCCATGTAATCAATACGTGCCAAGCCATCACAAAACAAAATGAGCTAAAAATGAAAGAGCAAGTTACTCACAGGTGGCTCTCAAGCTGTGGCCTACGTTTTTTCTCTCTTTATTGCAGCCATACAAAACAATACACGTCTTTTCAAAATACAGGCAAGAAGACATGCACATACACAGACAAAAACACTGAAGTGTCAAGTTCTTGGCTCTTAAAAAGCAAATGTAGGCAACAACAGGACATTTCTCAGCTTTTTCCCTCCACAAAATGTTGAAGGTATGCTGAACAAACTTTGGATATATTTTCAGACTATTTTCTTGAGCTCAGCCCAAGGTATTGAACCTTTCCAGACTTTCTGGCCATTGATTGCCTACCTTTTTTTTATTTTTTAATTTCAGTGATCTCTTGTGCATCAGCATGAAGACATTTAAATTTACTTAAGCATGTCATAAACTGGATGCAGCAGGAAGAGATTCCTTCCTTCTGTGTGGCTCATTCATCAGACAATTGATTGATTTAACCTATTTCTGGTCATTGATACACAAAGGATGTCTGGACATACTGAATCTATGACTTTTATACATAAATACATTAGTTTTTGGGTGAACTAAGAGCTCAGAAGAGTTATCCTGGAAGGCAGTAACAGTGTATTTAGGACTCCAGGAAACAATGTTCTCCAGCAAGTCAATATCGATGGTATTTATTACATGGGTAGGGCTGACATTTTCCCAGCTGCCTGAGGGATCTCAATGTCCAGTTCACATAGTCCAAACAACAATTCTAATAGTAATGCAACAACTGCAGGCTCAATCAATCTTGCTTATTCAGGCAAAACTCCTCATGAAAATGAGAAAATATGAATAAGCTTCCATACAAATCCATTCGCAGAATTAACCTCTGAAAAACTTTCACTGACCTATCTGTTGATTCATTCTGCTCTCAACTGCCTTTGAGTACTTCTGCAGTTGAATATCTGCTTACTAATGCTTAGCCCAGGCTTACCCTTAACATCCCTCCCTTCTTCTGTGGGTACCACACTTTTACAAGTTCCCCTTATGTTCCCTGACATGATCTTTGCCTTCACTTGAACAACACTACAGTCCTACAGTGTCATCACACCTGCACTCAACAGCAGGATAGCACTGGACACACCCAGTCATGGGAGCTGTGAGCCTCTAAAAGTGCACTCTAAAAGGGGTTCAGTTTTTGAGTGTTGGAAAAGGCAGCAGAAAGAAAATATTAAGGTTCTCCAGCAATCCGAAAGACAGATGCAGCATAGGCAAAGATGGTGTCAGCCTTCAAATGCTGCCCCCTCAACCTGCCTGGATGGTCCAACCTGGTCCTGGATGGGCCATCTCCCAGGGGGCAGAGGCTACTCGAGCATCTGAACACCAGCAGTTTGAGAGCTCTCTGCTGAGTCTGCTGACAGCTCTATATGGTGGATCCAGTGTTGGCTTTGAATTGAATGTACCTTTCTTGTGCAGCTGAAGAGCAGTAGGACGGGCAATTTTATCTGGTCTTAACACTGACACCCACCTTGAAAGAACGTGATCAGCGTTTCCAATTGTCTGCCTTGAGGCTTTTGTGCTTTTCTGAACAAGAAGTGGAAGCAGTGGTGCATGTGTGGCCTTCATGCCCTAACTGAAGGGCCACCAAGTTTCACAAAGCACCAGCGTGAGAGAAGAGTGAGAAGAACCCCTCTTTCAGAAGAGGCTGCTCTCAGGCTAGGAAAAGGGATTAGTTGCTATGGACCATAATTAAATGAAAGGCAGAGGGAGGAGGATGAGTCTATGGTTGTTTGCATCAGACAAGGAAATGTACATAGGAGTCCAACACCACGCAAAATTAGCATGGTCACTAGAACACCAATTAATCACTCCAGACACCTTATCTCTCTCCCACCTCCCTGCCTCAGCAGTGTCATCATTTACACTGTAAAATGTTGCTAACTAAAAACAATCTGGAGGCTTAATGGCCCACAGATCAAGAAGCATGACACGTTAGTGTTGTTTCTCTGCCCACTGCCTCTTTTACACAACGTGTAAATAACTCTGGTCCATCACAAACACTTGGAAAGGATTTGGCTTTTCATTGAAGGACAGAAAACACACATGGCCACAAAAGGGGGCCAGGAGAGAAATGGTTTGTGAAGCTACAGGACACAGAAAGGGCACTTCAAGGGCTCTGCAGTAAGGGAGAGACACCCAGCCTGATTTCACATTGCACTTGTGTCTGCACCTTTCTAACACAAAGGTACTCAGGAGGGCAACTCCAACAGTCAAGAAGCACATGGGTGGTTCTGCTGATAGCAAGGGTGTAGAGACAAAGATCAGAAAACTCTTTAGGATCTTTACTTGTCAGCTAAAGCTTCAAAATTCTCCTTTGCAAATAGCCTAACAGCCCCAAAACTGCTACAAATGCCACCCTGAAGCTGATCAGTACACAGGACAGAACAAATTCACATAGGCAAGTTTTGCTATAATCAGACCATTAAGCTTTTACTTTGCGTCCATAGCCTGGCATCAACTCTTCAATAGCCAGAGAGATGCTTCTTCAAGAGTAACAAGACTGTGTGAGAGGTTTATTCTTTTTCCCAAAGGTACACATACTTTAGATAATGAAGTGGCCACCTGGAATGACAGATAAGTGATCTGGAAATCTTTGAAAGGTCCAGTATTTTTTACACTAGTGGGAATTTTATAAATCTTAATGGATAATATAGTTATTTTTCTTATTATTTAAAAGAAACTCGATGTACAAATACGTCTGAAAGCAATGAGAACCAGTCACTCTGCAGATGGCAGCCATTCATGTGAAAATCCTTAAGTTCCGGTATCATTCAGAAGGAAAAAAGATAAAACAACAACAACAAAAACCCCCACAACCCTCTCCACTATGCCATACATATTAACTGCTAAAAATAATCAATAATCCACAGATTCATATTTTTATGAAAGCATTGTCCAGCTGAGTCATCTAAATTGTGTCTTTGATTTGTCTGTTTCTTTAAATACTTTAAGATGGCCAAGCCCAACTCACAGAACAGAAAACAAGCCCATTGAATTATAAATCATTCACTGACAGTTCACATGCCACCCCTTCAACTCAATTCAAAAGCAATATTATGAAAAAACCCAGATGTTTGTTTTATTGCCACATGCCACATATTATGAGCTTTATGTTACATAGTTAGGACTACACAACTCTAGGGATGAATTTGAAGAAGGTACAATCTCTGATGTGCTGTTCAGCTAAGAGGTGTTTGGGTTCAGTTTATGTTAGAATTGGGTTTAGCCATTTACTTAATTATTTAGTTAGAAACCCAATTAAGAGCCTCTGCATCAGCAGGCAGCTGTAGGGGTGGGACCCGAGGTTACAGAATCCTTTATGTAGGATCACCTTTCCCTGCTCATCATGGTCAGCCTCAAGCATGAAAATCATTCCACAAATAAGAATATTTGACTTACCACTGCTTGAAATAATTTTTGTTGTGTGCTCCCATGGAGCACAATGGTTTACTTGTGCTCAGTCTAGTATCGAGAATATTATATGTCTGAATGACCAAAGAAGAGAGAAAGACTTTGGTATGTTTTTCCCATGATCCTCATCTCAGAAATATTCCTGAGGGTAAAATTGCCTAAGGTTTTCTTGAGCAGAACTGCCTTAGATTAAATCTGTTCTCACTCTGTTCCAGCAGCGGCACCATTATGGTTCTGAGCAGCTGCTGTCAGACAGTGCTGGGGTTTAACCCCAGCTGGCACCTCAGCCCCAGCTGGCACTCACAGCCTCCCTCACTGGTGGGATGGGGGAGAGAACCAGAGTAGGACCTCTCAGAACACTTGGGCATTGAAATAAAAAAGAAAGTTTAGCAGGCAAAATAGAAGCCATGCACACAAGCAAAGAAAAGCAAGGAATTTATTCACCACTTCCTATGGCCAGGCAGGAATTCAGCCTTCCCCAGGAAAGCAGGGCTCCAATCTGTGTAAGAGCAATTTTAAAGACAAATGTCACCAAAGACAAATGTCTCCTTCCTCCCTTTCCCCCTGGCTTTATATGCTGAACATAACACTGCATGGTCTGGGATATCCTTCAGGTCATTTGGGGTCAGGCTGTGTCCCCTCCCAGCTCCTTGTGCACCCAGCCTCCTCACTGGTGGGGTGATGTGACAAGCAGCAAAGCTCCTGACTCTGTGCAAGCACTGCTCAGCAAGAAATAAAATACCCCTGTGTTATCAGTGCTTTTCCCATAACACAGGGATATTCCCACAAATCCAAACCACAGCACACACCAGCCAATGTGAAGAAAATTAACTCTACCCAGCCCCAACCAGCTCAGTTGGTATCTCACTTCACAATCCCTTTTGAATATGCATTTACCACAGAAGAAATTTTTCCCCTCCTTCACTGTTACACAAGATTGAGATGTTAAGGCAAAACCTGAAGAACTGAAATAATAATTAATATAATAATATATATTGTATATAATTCATATTATATAGTAATAAAAATAAGGTGTGGAGAATACTACTAATGCAATAGAATAAATACTTGCAGAAACTTGAAACAGTTCTAACTACAAGAAGTATTCTCTTCCTCCATCCACACAGAGTGACATACTACTCTCTGTCTTCCAGAAGAATACAATTCAGATGTTTCCACTTAGTCATACAAGTACAAATGTCAGAAGCAATGACCTGATATGGCTTTTTACTGTTTTTTCTTTCCTTAAGCTTGGATTTCTAATCTTTTTAAAATATCCAGAATTCCCAGCATTGTATTAGGGTAAAAAGAATTCCTTTTCCTTAATATAATACTCCTCAGAGTAAACAAATAAATTATTCATACCATACTCCAAAGCACCAATTTTCCTTTGATGCTCTCAGTCAAGCATTTGGAAAGAGGCAGGACTTGCACAAGGCCCAGATTCTCTTCCCAGCCACCCCTTGTTCTGCATGTCCTCCCTCAAATCACTTCCAGAGTTTCTGCACATGGAACAGTTGGACCTCCTGAGTCATGGAATAAGTAACAGCTTTTACCCTCTAAGATGGGTATGGAATAACACAGAAACATCAGGTTTTCCTCCCAGCTTCCCACTCACTACCCCTTAGAACACCAGCTGCTGCTCAGCTTTGCTGCTCTACACATCAGCCCAGTAAATGCAACTTGGCCAGCCTTAACAGAAGGGCCTACAAGCAAGTGAAAATAAAGTCCTGATGAAGCATATTTTAAGCATGTTGGTATAATGGTACAGTAAAAACCCCAGAACATCACTGCTTGCTCCATGGCTAATTGAGCCATCCGTTTGAATTGCTGTCAGTCCAGGAACCACCCACTAGAATAAAAAGGGAAAGACTAGGAGATTACCCACGGTGTTAAAGGCATTTCATTAGAGCATATCTTTGGTCATAAATTACTGTTTACTTGTCAACTGGTTTCAGAACACCCACAAGGTGTTCTTTGAAGTTAACCTCTTGGATTTATAGACTTTTATACAGCTGTTGAGAAACTGTTTGATCTGAAAATCTGAGTCTTTTGAAGTTGAGAGCTAATGAAAGATTATTCTTTTTTTGACATTGATCAAGCAGTTAATGAGATAAAGTGATGGGAAGACAGGCTTAATGGAATATGAGGATGCATCAGTGTGACTTTTTTTGGTAGGGATTAACAGGAAACCCAGATGCACCCAAGGCCACCTGAGTCAAAATCATAATGAAGAAGAAAATTAACTGTAGTCAGACACAGGTCTTAACCAGAATTAAAGGTGTTTTATGACTCTACTCTCAAAGTCCCTCACCAATGCATAGGGAATAGAAAATTGATGTTAGGGATTGGCCTGTGCTGGCTGTGTGTGCCAGGGTGGCTGGTCCCTGACTCAGGGCTGGTACACCAAGGAAAGGGCATGGCTGAACAAAATGAAGATCTAATAATGAACTATTCACATGCTCTTAATGTTTTCAAAACCTATCAGGCACAGAGTTTTTATAATGCCACAAACACTCCAAGCAGCGACTTTTGAACCCAAGGAGGGAACTTTTTGAACTTTTAATTAAAATATAGTGCTTCCCAACAGTAAATCTAATACTAAGAATTTGAGATACAGAATCCTGCTACTTTCAAACAAAAACCTCTGACAATGGAGTGCCCTAGTGCCATGTACCACTGGCAGAAGTGAGCTCTTCTAATTCACATGGGATACAGCACCAGAAATATCAAGCCACAGGAAGAAAACTCATGCAGTTCCAGGACAAATTTTAAACTGTCAACAATAAACCTAAGAAGTAAAAAAACGTAGGTACCAGATTAATTTCTTATATTAAAATACAAATAGTCAAAAATCATAGCTTTATTTACTATGAAATGAAATGTATTCACCTGCCAGCTGTGCCTATCTTAAATCTTCATTAGGTTTTGTAAAAGTCATTTGTCTGTCAGAAAAATTGTCTAAAACCACCAAAAACACAGTTTAATCCAAGAAGAATTCAGATGTTTCCACTTAATACAAGTACAAATGTCAGAAGCAATGACCTGATATGGCTTTTACTTTTTTCTTTCCTTAAGCTTGGATTTCTAATCTCTTTAAAATATCCAGAATTCCCAGCATTGTATTAGGGTAAAAGAATTCCTTTTCCTTAATATAATACTCCTCAGAGTAAACAAATAAATTATCATACCATACTCCAAAGCACCAATTTTCCTTTGATGCTCTCAGTCAAGCATTTGGAAAGAGGCAGGACTTGCAAAGGCCCAGATTCTCTTCCCAGCCACCCCTTGTTCTGCATGTCCTCCCTCAAATCACTTCCAGAGTTTCTGCACATGGAACAGTTGGACCTCCTGAGTCATGGAATAAGTAACAGCTTTTACCCCTCTAAGATGGGTATGGAATAACACAGAAACATCAGGTTTTCCTCCCAGCTTCCCACTCACTACCCCTTAGAACACCAGCTGCTGCTCAGCTTTGCTGCTCTACACATCAGCCCAAAATGCAACTTGGCCAGCCTTAACAGAAGGGCCTACAAGCAAGTGAAAATAAAGTCCTGATGAAGCATATTTTAAGCATGTTGGTATAATGGTACAGTAAAAACCCCAGAACATCACTGCTTGCTCCATGGCTAATTGAGCCATCCGTTTGAATTGCTGTCAGTCCAGGAACCACCCACTAGAATAAAAAGGGAAAGACTAGGAGATTACCCACGGTGTTAAAGGCATTTCATTAGAGCATATCTTTGGTCATAAATTACTGTTTACTTGTCAACTGGTTTCAGAACACCCACAAGGTGTTCTTTGAAGTTAACCTCTTGGATTTATAGACTTTTATACAGCTGTTGAGAAACTGTTTGATCTGAAAATCTGAGTCTTTTGAAGTTGAGAGCTAATGAAAGATTATTCTTTTTTTTGACATTGATCAAGCAGTTAATGAGATAAAGTGATGGGAAGACAGGCTTAATGGAATATGAGGATGCATCAGTGTGACTTTTTTTGGTAGGGATTAACAGGGAAACCCAGATGCACCCAAGGCCACCTGAGTCAAAATCATAATGAAGAAGAAAATTAACTGTAGTCAGACACAGGTCTTAACCAGAATTAAAGGTGTTTTATGACTCTACTCTCAAAGTCCCTCACCAATGCATAGGGAATAGAAAATTGATGTTAGGGATTGGCCTGTGCTGGCTGTGTGTGCCAGGGTGGCTGGTCCCTGACTCAGGGCTGGTACACCAAGGAAAGGGCATGGCTGAACAAAATGAAGATCTAATAATGAACTATTCACATGCTCTTAATGTTTTCAAAACCTATCAGGCACAGAGTTTTTATAATGCCACAAACACTCCAAGCAGCGACTTTTGAACCCAAGGAGGGAACTTTTTGAACTTTTAATTAAAATATAGTGCTTCCCAACAGTAAATCTAATACTAAGAATTTGAGATACAGAATCCTGCTACTTTCAAACAAAAACCTCTGACAATGGAGTGCCCTAGTGCCATGTACCACTGGCAGAAGTGAGCTCTTCTAATTCACATGGGATACAGCACCAGAAATATCAAGCCACAGGAAGAAAACTCATGCAGTTCCAGGACAAATTTTAAACTGTCAACAATAAACCTAAGAAGTAAAAAAACGTAGGTAGAAGATTAATTTCTTATATTAAAATACAAATAGTCAAAAATCATAGCTTTATTTACTATGAAATGAAATGTATTCACCTGCCAGCTGTGCCTATCTTGATCTTCATTAGGTTTTGTAAAAAAGAAAAAGATGTCTAAAACCACAAAAAATATGTTTAATCCATTCTTAGTAGAGCCATATTCTACAAAGGATGGATAACAATATCATACATTTATAGAAAAAACCAAACAACTTGTTTTCCTCTAAATTTTTGCAGAAGAATAGTAAGACTACTTTGAGCCTTAAAGAAAATCTACTGATACAATGCACATTTATTTGTGTTGTTCTTTAGATCAAGCACAGTGTTTCCATTGAAATCAACACACCTGAAGATGATGGATCAATCAAGACATTTGGTGAGCAAATAAAATGCTGCGATGTAAGGAAAACAGCCCTATAAAAGGCTTGCAATCCAGCTTGATAGCTTTGTGCAGTCTACTTTAGCCTTCCTGAGTCACAGTGAAATGGCAGAGGATTTGAGTTCTGCATTCTCTAAAGCTGCAATATCAGTGACAGAAATGGCAAACAGAAGCCATGAGGGGAAAAGTAAGATATTTCCATTTCTTTTTTTTTTTTTAGTACATTCTGTTCTGGGGCAGCAGTGCCAAGGACACTTGTAACAGAACTGTTAAATGACCTCAGCAAACTAGATAAAATATAAACATCCACCAAAAATAATAATAAAAAAAAAAATAGAGGAAAAAAAGCACATCTAACATAATTTAGAAATCACATTACAATCTGTAAATACAATCAGCTCTAAAGAAAATAAATTAGTTTTTGTGGTTTTCCATTATTTACCAGAAATAACCTAATAATTACTAACTAGGTTTGTATGTGTTCTTACAAATCCTCCCCAATGGCATAGTTAATAATGTGAAACCTCAGCCCAATACACATTTCTACCCTTTGATAGCCTTGCACAACCTATGCAGTCCATTTGTTGCCAGTATTTCCAGAAAGAGAAAAATCCTACCAACCTCACAACTATTAAGTGCTCATCTAATCCAGCACCTCATCTGTGACAGCAAACAATAGCAGCTGTTTCCAGGAATACAGGAGATCACGGGATATCCTGAGTCTGAGGGACCCACAAGGATCATTGAGTTCAGCTCAGGCCCACAGAGGGATCTGGGCCAGGATCTCAGCATTATCAACACCAGGCTCCAACCAACTGAGCTCATCTCAAGAAATCCCCCAGGTGAACCCATCCCAAAACAAAAGGAAAGATGTTTCCCTCTCGCCTTGAGGTAAATTCTACTTTATGCTCAGTTTTCTCCAGCAACACCTTTAAGTACTGAGAATGGAGTAGTTGGATTATCACGTTAATTACAATTGTTTTCAGGGTTGCAGTCTCCAACACCTCAGCTTGACCACAAAACAGCCAATCCAGTGTTCCCTGCACAAAGGAAGTGTAAAACTGTTTGAGATGTGATGGAGCAGCAGGAATAGAGTCCAAAGTGCAAACTGGTACAAGCTGGTTGGACTGATCTGCTTCAAGTGCTGCTGAGATCTGCTTTTGCACTGACCTTTGGCAGCTCCACTCGTGCCTGTTGTCAGTGAGAAAGGAGCTGGTGAGAAGAAACATTCATGAATATGCATGCAAACTAAAGCTGAATTTTGATTTGGCTGCATTCATAATCCATTTATATTCATTTCTGTGGATGATCAGATGCTGGAGATTTATTCATGAAAAAATGAACTGAGTACTCAGTCAACAAAAGGGAATTCTGAGCAAAATTTTCAATGGCAAGGCCTACCAATGGCTGGTGAGCTACACAAGTCACCTAATCAGGCAAGGAAATAAGCAAAAGGAATAAAAAAAGTGATTACCAATACTGACAGTGAGGTGTTTATAGAGGAGCTGCTAATGAGCACCAGTTCTCTGAGGAGTGGAAGCTCAGTGGTCTGAGTTCTGTCCTGGACCTATCCTCAGGCAATGTAAGGCAGCAAAAACCATTTCTGTAGCATAGCATTTGAACAGCTACAAGGAAGAGACATGAGACAGGAGATTTGGCTATCAGAAATAAACCAGGAGCTGTATAACTCTGTGCTGTCCTTTCACAAATGAAACACAACAAAAAAAGGGAAAAAATAGGCGAGTATTTGTTATGAGAAGTTGCACAAAGCTAGAAGACATCTTAGGTAAGGACTCAAACACATTATAGTTTCAGGTTAACTGAACATCTGCTAAGGCACAACTAACTGTCCTCAGCAAAGAGATTATCTCATATAAAGACCCTCTTTGCATGCTGGACACTCCCTAAGCAACACAGAATATCAGATTGCAGCAGGGCAAACGGCAACTTGGCTTAGCCAGAAGCCATCAGGAGAGTTACATCACACCACTTTCTTCTCCAGATTATGGGAAAATCCAAGGACTGTGCTACAGAAGATTTAAGTTAGAGCAGCACAGAGCCTCAACTGTAAGACTCTTACATTTCGGACTTTCAAATTCTTAAATTTGCCCTTTACTATAAAAAGTCAATGATTTTACCAAGAAAGTTTGATTAGTTTCTTTTACTTTCTGTAATGAAGTGCCATCCTTTTTACACTTGAAAGGATCTTTGTAATAATGCAACATTGATCTTTTGAATACAGATGAGCTAACCTAGATAATAGGATTTGGTGCCCGAAAGAAGACTCTCAGTATATATATCTAAGGCTTTAGTGCCATCCAGAGGATTTTAAAGATAAGGCACCTGTTCTTGAGCAAACGTTTGGGTGAGGCATTGTAACAATACCCTTACATTTCCATTATATTTGTAGGTGATCTTTAGCTGCCAGTAATAAATGCCATGGCATAGCTGAGAATGGTGTAAGCACACCCACGTGAGGGAGTGATGGTGCAGAACCAGCCAGCAAGAGGCAATGCAGAGTCAAAAACAGCTGTCAGCAGCTTCCATGGGTATAAAGTTTGGAGCTTCTCTTCTGTTTGGTGTCCTGACATCACAGTGCCTACTTCACTGACTTAAAAACATCTTCTGGAAAGAGGAAACAGTTTAGAAAAATGTTAACAGCAACTTCCTGGACAGAAAGGAAAAAGAGAAATTTTTGCTTCTTTTTTAACGTATCTGTTTCTATATTGAAAATGGAGTTTCACAGCAGAAACTGTACCAACAACAGTGCCCAGTGGACACCTGACAAGTTATCAGCAATCATAACAAATCACCTCCATGCACACCTTTCTTAGAGTGCCAAAATGCAAATTAGTCATTGCCAGCAAACACAGAGCAGAACTGGGCACCAAAATACTTGGGTTTTCTTCCCAATTATACTACAAACTTATTGCATTTATTTTCTAGCCAGCATAACGAATCTAAACCTTTGCTCCTTCTACACTTTCTTTCTGTGCATTAACTTTCACAACCACCATGTGACAGGAGCAATTTCTTGTCATGTTCTCATAACACTTTCATTGCTAGGTCTGTTTCACAATCTATAATGATTTTATTTAATTCTCTCCAAATACAGATTGGGTCCATTCTGAGAAGGAATTCCATGCTGACAACAGTCTTAGAAGCAATTTACGATGAATTTTGTGTCATGCATGACCTGTAACATAGAAAAATGTTCAGCACAAATCCAATGACATTAAGGAATTAAAAAAAAAAAAAAAAAAAAAAAATAAAAGCTACTTGTGCCTCACAGCACCTTGTTTAATTCTAACAAAATCCAAAACCTTCCCCTCCTCCTCCAAAAAGAAAGTATAGCTCCTAACATCTCATCCAAGCTCTTGCCAGGCTGCTAATGGAACAGCCAGAGCTGAACCCAAACTGTGCCTCAACACCACTTTCAACACAGCTCTATTCCAAGCATGGGCAGAGCCTTTGAGCAAGGTAACATCAAGAGTCCTTTCACCCGACCTTTTTAGAATCCTTTTTATTATATAACCCATTAACAGGCTCATTGGGAACATACTTTGAGCCAGAAAGATTTGTATTGGTCTGGGTAACGTCAGCTGGAGATTTTCTACACAGAGCAATCATTTTGCTGGTGACAGCACACCTGTGCCTCCATTTCAGCTTCAGCTCTCCAGGCTCTCAGGCTCCTGAAACACAATCATCCAGTATTCAGAACATCAAGTGCTTCTGTTAGACCACGATAGCAGCAGGATATCTCCTGATCTTTTCCTGTGCAAGTGCCTTCAGGCAGCACCTATAGATTGGTAGTTTAAGAAGAAAGACAGTCTGAGCCATGGCTTTAACTTGTAAACAGGATCTTTGAAAGAGCAAAGGTGTGAGTTTGTTTCCAGTAAAGCAAACTTGCTTTGTTGTTTGCTTTCGGCATTTTTGTGATAAATCTACAGAGTAGGAATGGATTTCCTGTCTGCCTCTGCAAACTTCCCTTTACTCAACGCAGCAAAACTGCCAAAATTTAATTTCCAATGTCAACATGTGTCAGGGTCAAAGACAAGGGGTCAAAAGTGCATTTCAGGATTAGGAGCATTTCTTCTCGATGCTTACGCAATCTGCCATAGTAAGTGGAAACTAAACACCAGGATTTCAGGGTGTCAAGAGACAGAATGTGAAGGCCCCGGCATTTTGTTCCTGACTGCCTTATTAATGCACTTCTGTCATCGTGTATGAGTAACTGACACTTGCAGACGAAGCAGATGAACACTCCATTTAAAACAGAGAAATTTCACACATTATGAAAATGAGATTGTTTATATTTAAGCTAGATAAACAAAACTAAATCTTGTAGAGTTTTTCTCACAGTATATTTTACAAGAAAACTCCCAAACCAATTGTGTTCAAGATTTTCTTACCAGTCGAGAAAGCTACAGTGTAACATCATGCTTGATGGCACACAAACTTTCAGACTTTGGGCATTGTTATTGCTTCTCAGCCATCCAGCATAAAAGGAGCAAGTAAACTCATTACTACACACCCCCAAAAACTGATCCTATTGCCTCCAGCCATTTTACTCTGCCTGTATAAAAACACACCTGAAATCTTAATGACAGGTTTGACAGGTAGCATCCAGCCGGTGATGTGCGCTAGCAAGTAAATATCACCTGTTGTACAAGCCGTGCATCGGCGGGAACGAGCGCCCTGCTCACGCAATTAGCACGAGTCCATCAAACTGACAAATGAAGATAAATCATCTGCTTGGCCGCTTGCATCAATGTAAACACAGGAAGAAATAATAAAGAAATAATAAACAATGGAAATGTTTATTCGACAGCCCGAGACGCGCAGGGCCCCGCCGCGCGGGCAGCAGCGCCCCTCCGGCGGCCGCGCTGCACCGCGGTAACTGCACCCGCGAACGCCGGCCAGCGGGGAACGCAGCCCGGCACCGCGGGTGCGGAAACCCGGCCCAAACGGGGAACGCAGCCCGGCACCGCGGGTGCGGAAACCCGGCCCAAACGGGGAACGCAGCCCGGCACCGCGGGTGCGGAAACCCGGCCCAAACGGGGAACGCAGCCCGGCACCGCCCAAATCAAAACCCGCCCAAACGGGGAACCCAGCCCCAATATCCCCCCCAGAACCGGCACCGCGGGTGCGGAAAATTGTCCTAAACAGGGAACCCAGCCCCAATATCCTCCCGGAACCGGCACCGCGGGTGCGGAAAATTGTCCCAA
Organism: Emberiza elegans; assembly: GCA_024865655.1. Taxonomy (NCBI): domain Eukaryota; kingdom Metazoa; phylum Chordata; class Aves; order Passeriformes; family Fringillidae; genus Emberiza; species Emberiza elegans. The sequence goes on along the minus strand of JALJVW010000304.1, from coordinate 13,739 downwards.
ACAGGGAACCCAGCCCCAATATCCTCCCGAACCGGCACCGCGGTGCGGAAAACCCGCCCCAGACGGGGAACCCAGCCCTGCACGCGTGCGGATAATTGTTCCAAACAGGGAATCCACCCGGCACTGACCGCCCAGGTGTTTGGCTAACTGAGGCAAATCCGGGCATTCCCCAATATCCCGTTCTTGTCCCTGGGCAGTTTTGTGTTTGGTTACGCTGCAAACACGGGAGTGTTCCCGCAGTCCCTGCCGTGCTTGGCTCATGGCCGTGGCCACGGGTTTGTCCCGCCCGCTCTCCCCGTCCCCGAGCAGCAGCACAGCCCCTCTGGTCACAGGCAGGGGCTCTCGGCCTCAGGCAGGTTCTGAGGTCAAAGCAAACACCGCCCCAGCGCTCAAACACTGATTCTGGAGCAAGTGGGCAACTCGAAAAGGAAAGGGTGTTGCAAACCATCTTTGCTACCTTGCTTCAGATGCAGTCTAGTCTGTCTCATTTGCAGCGCACAGAGAGCTTTAATTAAACTAGATGACAACCCAAACAAATCAAGCTAAAACCCTAGAAATTAATAGAAACAAACAAAAAAAGAAAGTAGCAGAATCAAGAACATGCATCCCTCCGCCAAAACTAACAAACAACAGCAACCAGAAAAACCCACCCACCCCAACACACATAAAATATTGAGCTTTTATGAGAGAAGTGTTACAGATATTCATGGAGATAGCACATTTTCCAGGATAGGCTGGTCTCAAGAACAGGCTTGGGGAATTCCTCCAGGAATGGCTGTGCCTGCTCTTGCACTGGGGCTAGGCACTAGAGTAGGGCTCTTCCCCTGCCAGCAGCTGGGGCTCACTGGCTTTGCACAGATTCCACCCCACTGCAGCTCACAGGCTGTTCCCCTGTGAGGGATCTGAGCTCTCCATTTCACCCTCAGCTCTCCTTAGCTGGTGGTTGTGGTACACATCCAAGGGGTTTGTTTTCAGAAGGGAAAAATGGGGAAAACTGCCTTGCAAATTTGCTCTATTTTAACTCATAGCTGCAGTATGGTTTGAATAGCAAAGGTGCCTCAGGATTGAAGGTTGTTTTGTACAAAAAGTGTAGCTTTGTGTAGGGAAATGATTGTAAAGCACAGCTGGAACAGAAGTGCTCACCATGTCTGAGAGGCACAAAGCAGGTAGTCAGTGTACAAATATTTTATCCCAGTGCCAGAAGCACCCAAGAAACCCAAAGCTCCCTTGAGAGCTAGAAATGAGGCTGTCCCCTGTGAAAGGTACCCTGATCGATTTAATTTCTCTGTGTAAACTGGGTGAAGCCTTCAGTGCAGAATGAAAATGAGCTTTTGCAGTGACTCGAGTTTGAAAGCTTCAGCTGGTTTTGATTCCTGAGGAGTGCTGGGGTTGTGCTCTGGAGTGATGGCACGGCAGCAGTGAGGCCATAAATGTGCCATGGATGGGTGTCTGTCCAACTGGGGACATGGAAAACACACTAGAGTCCAATCTGTGAAGAGTTTTCCAGCTCAGCTGTATATTCTAAAGTGAAAATGTCCTTGCTCTGCTCTAAAATGTTTCATGTAGAATAAAAGCAAAATCATAAGAATGGCTGCTGGAGATGGAAATGAAAAGAGAGGCCCTGAGAGTTGTCCTAGATCCAGTGCTTCCACCCCTGAGTTGGATGCAACACGTGGTCTTAAAAGAGGTTCCACCACATCTTAAAATGGGTGACTTAATTACTGCCAGTGTCCTTGGTGCCAGGCTGGACCCCTTCCTGCACGCCTACTTCTGTGGCAGTGGATATCCACAGGTGAATGCAGGCTCCAGCCCCTGCCACACAAACTGCTGCCCTGGCTCGGGTTATATTAGGACGGTCCCAGAGCCAGTGGGGGTTACTTAAATGCAATTGGGAGAAACACAAAGCCTCAGGGGTCACTAAGCAGTCTGAAAATCAGATGGGGAATTTTTGTAAAAGTGTTACATGATATTTATGCCTGTTGTCTCTACCTGCCATAACCCAGGCCACCAGCTTTCTTTTCTCAAGCTATGTTTATGGACTTGGAAAATGAGTCATCTTTCAGTTTATGCAGAATTAAGAAATTTTCCCCTCCTTCCCCATCATCCAGATAAATGATATCCACTCTAGCTGTCCTGCCTACTCAGAACTGCCAAGCACATTTATCTTGCCTAATCTTCTTTTCAGGATCCATGCTGACTCCCCTTAAGCAATTACATATATCTAAATGTTCTGTGTGCATAATTGCTCTCCATGCATTTTCTGCTGCTGAGATCAGATTTACAAGCCCACAGTGTTCTCAATCTTCTTCTACTCCTTCTGCTTCTATTAGATGCTCACTGGTGCCTAATGCTGTGCTTTGTCCTTTAATAAATTATCAGTAAAATGCACACTTTAGAAAGAAAAAGTCAAAATAGCCACCATTAAGCCTCAAGAAGGGAAACATTCTAAGTTGGTTCTGTGATCTCACCCAGTGTGGTAAATAGGTATGATTCGTGCTGATAAAATTGAAACAGTAATCAATATTGATATAGTAATTAATATTTGGAAATAATAAAACAGTTAAAAGTTGAAATGCTAAAAAAGAAAGGGAGAGGAGGGCCTCCACCCCCCCCCCCCTGCAGATGTTCAAGGACAGGAGGAAAAAGCAAGAGATAACAGTTACTAAAAATTAACAGAAAGAAGGGAAAATCTGGTTGTGTCCCAGGAAAATGCCAGCTATAAGAGATTTATTGCTTTGATGCTCAGATGTAGTAATATGTTAGTTTTGACTTACATTGTACTGGCTTGGTGTGCATGTGTAACCCAAAGGTGAATTAAAGGACATTGAGGAAGAGGAGAGGCCTTCATCTGTGACGACCCCCAAACACTTGTGCGACCACCAAACCGAGTGGTGGAGCATGCGCGGCAAAGGTGGTGATGAGGGCGGAGGTAGAAATGTGATGAATCAAAAATGGGAGGAGATGGCATTGACACATGGCACATCAGGGGGGAATCTTCACGTGGCAAGCTTGTACGTGAGGTGGCACGGGTCCAAGAGCCCTGCACTCCGTACCCTGCGGTTATCTTTTGCTTATGCGCTATTAGTGGAACCAAATTATCCCTTATTTTTAATCAAATTATATTGTCAATATATATTTTCTAAACTATTCAATTAAAATTGCTGCTGTCTCAAATATTGTTCGGTTTTTTTATGATGGGATAATTGGGCAAACATAACACCCAGCCTAGAGGCCTTTTCTTTCCTCTAGGCTTTCTCACTTCCCTGGCCAGGGAGAAGCCAGAGGGGCAGGAAGGCTGAGCTCCTCATCCCCTGCCCACAGCCTGTCCCCAGCTGACAGGGGAGGGACAGTGACCACAGGCACTGGGGAAAAGGCCCAGCGAGTTTTCCCACAGCTGTTCCCCCCTGAACCCCATCCCAGAGCTGACCCCACACTGCAGGCAAGCCCAGGGCAAGGGACTGCAGGGCCAGTGGCTCCCTCAGGGCCCTGACACATGTCTGCAGTTCACCCTGGTGGTCTAAATCATGTCTCTGAACCTTTCACTCCACTGTTAAGAGCATGAGCTTGTGTTTTTCACATCAGTTCCGTATTTGTTCTGTTTCCTGCATTGCCCCTTGCAGTCATTCATTTCCATACTCTCAGCTTTCTGTGTTTTATAGCTTCCTATGGAAGTTCTCTTCAAAAATCAAACAAGAAGGAGACCAATCATAACATGACATCTGTAGCTAAAATAGAAATAAAAGAAAGCCTGGATACAAAGGTATTTTGCTGAACTTCCATTCAACTCCACCTGTATTGCCCCAAAGAAAGGAAGAAATAAGAGTCCTTTGCTGTGTTTTTGGAAAGGGTCAGAGCCAGTGTTTTCACAGTCCCCTTCCTGGACTTGCTATTAATAAATCTTTCTCTTCTTTTCCTCTACATTAGTTTAATATTATCCTCCAGAAGTGAATCCTCTAGATCTGTGGGGTATGCAGGCACTTAGAGGACTGCCCCATGTCACAGCTGGGTGAATCAGGTTTCTGGAAGCTGAAGCTGGAACTTTTCTCCTGATGAACAAAGGAGAGCAGTTCTCAGCATGAGGGTCACTGGGCTGGGGTAGGAGCAGTGGCTTTGGGGATCTCATCAGGTCCATCCCCTGTGATTGCACTAACTGCCTGACTGCAGTGAAACGATTTGGAACTTAACTGCTGCACTCTTTGATACTGTGGTAAATAGGTATGATTCGTGCTGATAAAAATGGAAACAGTAATTGATACCTACCATTTAATAACATTTAATAATTAATATTTGGGAGAAATAAAAATAGTTAAAAGTTGTAATGCCAAAAGAAAAAGGGAGAGAGGAGGGCTCCACCCCCCCTTCTGCAGATGTTTACAAGGACAAGATCTACCATATAATAATTGGGAATAATAAAATAGAATGCCAAAGGAAGAGGGAGAGAGGAGGGGTTCCATCTCTCCCCCTCAAGCAGATGTTTCCAAGGCCTACAGGAAAGGCCGGGGAAGCAGATGCTAAAATGAACAAGAACCTGGTTGGCTCCCAGGAAAATGTTAATTATAATGGATTTATTGTTTTATACATAGATGTAGTGATATGTATTCTTGGCTTATATTATATCGGCTTGGTGCGCATGTGTAACCCAAAGGTGAATCAAAGGACAAAGAGGAAGACTGCAATTCTTCATCAATTAAGACCCCCAAAAACTTGTGCGACCACCGAACTGAGTGGTGGCGCATGCGCAATAAAGGTGTTCATGAGGGCGGAGATAGGTAGATGACGAACCGGAACTGGAGAATATGGTATTAACACATGGTATATAAGGGGGTAATTTTCACTTGGCAACTTTGTACGGAGGGTGGCACAGGTCCAAGAGCCCCGCACTCCGTACCCCGCGGTTATTCTTTGCTTATGCGCTATTATTGGAACCGAATTATCCTTTATTTTAATCATATATTGTATCCAATTATTGTATCCAATTTTATAATTTTTTTAACCAATTAATTAAAATTGATATTATCTAATTATATTGTTTGGTTCCTTTTGATGGGATAGTTGGGCAAACATAACAGTTTTTGGTGCCGAAACCCGGGAGATTCTCCCTACCCCGGGGAGGGGGATAGCTTCTGGGAAGGAGCTCCCCACCAGACTTTTAAGTGGTCCCAAGGCTAGACCACTCTCCCTTGGGAAAAGAGAATCTTCATTACAATAACGCATAAGCAAATTAGTTATTGAAAGCGCGCAGAAGAAGCTCCCGTCAGTGCCGGCTTACAAGAAGGAGAGAGTACCCATATAAAACTGCTTTGTGCACAAAGACCCTCGTGAGAAAAGGAGGCTGTGAGTACCACGGGGTTTTGGGTCTGGGGGGCGGCTGTGTGTGTGTGTGAGTGCGTGTGGAGTGTCTGAGACGGGGGCTGGGCAGTCCCGGACCCCCGACGCGAGAGGGACCTCCCAGTACCGCGTTTTCGCGTCCTCCGCGAGGAGGCCGGCCGGGAAAGGAGGGAAGCGAAAGAAAAGTGAACGAGTGGGGACCCCGGGAGGTTTAACCCAGGGGGGAGGAGAGGGTCCCTGGTCCAGGCACCTGTAAGAAAGTCCTTGGGCAGGAGAGAGTAGGGAGACTGAGGAGAGTGATTGAATAGGTTCAATTTCCTTGGAGGGGTTGGTAGCAGGCATTTTAGTATGTGATTAGATGGTGAGAGGAAGGGGCTGATATATTAAGAAAGAGGCAGAGGTAGGAGTGGAACAAATAGATTACAGAGGGAAAAATAAGAGCAGGACAAGAAGATTAAAAAGGAAGGGTGAGAGAGTAGTAAGTAAGAAAGTTGAACCACGAGGTGAGTGTGGGGAACTAAGATTTTTCCTGGTACCGGGATCTCTTAGTTTGTTGCCGCCAGAAATGGGTCAGGAAAAAGTAAGTCCCTTGACCCAGGGGCTGCGGATTGTGTGAAGAATCCGCAGAAATTTAGAGTATCTGGGAACCGTGAGGGGGTTCTCAGGAAGGAGCATTCCTCAGGACAGCCCGCTGGGGATGATGATACGGTTTTGGGATGAATGGGAATCCCAAAAGGGAAAAAGTAAACAGAAAATGATTAAGTATTGCATGTTTGAATGGACAAAGGAAATGATCCGGAAAGATAATTTATATTGGCCCAAGTTCGGATCATTTGAGGATTGGATTTGCCAGGCTCTAAATATATATGTGAATTCAAAAGACCCTGTTAATCAGGAGGAGAGTGAGTATGCTGCTTTATGGAGTGCTGAGGGAGAAGTCGGTTTGTTGTTCAGAGGCAGGAAGGTGGGGGTTACCCGTTGTATCCTTTATTAACCAAAGGGCAAATGGTTAAAAGGAACAGGCAGGAACCATGGGACCCGTTAAATCATCTACCCCCCCCTTATGGACAACCCAACCAGCTAGCTCTGCCACAGGTCCCTGAAGATCCCCCTGTAAATCCAAACGCACCCCCTATTCAAGAAGAACCAGTGGCACACAGAACCAGAGGCAGAGGGAGACAAGGGGAAGGAATCAATGAAAATGAAGGTGAAGAAGGGGAGAATAGATTATATCCACTTAGAGAAGTTCCCATGGCAAATCCGGGAGAGGGGCCACCTATTGGTTATGTGTGTGTCCCCTAAATACTGGGGATGTTAGGGAGTTCAAGAAGGAGATGGGCAAACTGATAGAGGACCCCGTAGGAGTGGCAGAAAAAGTTAGATCAGTTTTAGGACCAAACACATATACCTGGGTGGAAATGCAGTCTATCTTAGGGATTTTGTTTACAAGAGAGGAGAGAGATGATCAGACAGGCAGGAATGCGGATTTGGGACAGAGAACGTGAGGGACAAGGGCGAGGTGATCAGAAATGGCCTATGCAGGATCCAAACTGGAATAATCAAAACGCAGAGCATAGGCAGAATATGAGTGATCTCCGGTGGATAATTATTCAAGGAATCCGGGGGCAATGCCTAGGGGACAACATAGGAAAAGCTTTGAGTGAGCATCAGAAAAGGACGAGTCCCCAGCTGAATGGTTAGAAAGATTAAAGAAAGACTTGCAATTGTATTCAGGTATAGATACTGATACTGCAGCAGGGCAGGTTCTGTTAAAGACTCAGTTTGTGGCCAAATCTTGGGCTGACATCAGGAAGAAGCTGGAAAAATTAGAAGATTGGCAGGACAGGGGACTGCAAGAGTTACTAAGAGAAGCACAAAGGGTGTATGTTAGGAGAGATGAAGAAAAACAAAGAGCAGAAGCCAGAATTTTGGTGGCGGCAGTTAAAGAAATGCAGACAGCTTTGAATACAGAGAAACCCCTAGGGAAAAATAAGCAGCAGATGTCAGGATCTAATTTTAAGAACACAGGACCTGTGTGTTTTTCTTGCCATGAAAAGGACATCTGAAAAATTCTTGCCCTACCTTGAAGGGTGCAGGACCCACCTGTTTTTACTGCCATAAAGGGGCACCTGCAAAAGAATTGCAGGAGGAAACAGCAAGATGAGAAAAATTTTCAAGAAGATTAGGGGGTCAGGGGCTCTATTTAATGGGGGACCGAAATACAATCTGAAGAGCCCTTGATAAAGCTAAAAATAGGTCCCCTAAGTGAAGAAGTTTTGTTTTTAGTAGATACAGGAGCTTCACGATCCACTGTTAGGAAATTACCCCAGGGATGTAAGATAGGTCGTGAGCGAGTTCCAGTAATTGGAGTTAAGGGGAGGCTTTCCCGTCCCTGTAATAAAGGAAGTACAAATTGAAACAGAGGACAAATTTGGAGTAAGTGATTTATTGTTGATACCAGAGGCCGAGAATAATTTATTAGGTAGAGATTTAATAATAGCTTTGAATTTACAGATAAAACCTTGTGAAGGGAAACTTAAAATTTATTCTTTAACTGAGGAAGATAATTTGAAAATTAATGATACGGTTTGGCATTCGGGTGAAGTGGGAAGCTTAATATTCCGCCCATTAAAATTGAAATACAAAACCCAGAAATACCAATCCGAGTAAAGCAATATTCAATATCACTAGAGGGGCGGAGGGGATTAAAACCGTGATCGAAAGTTTAATACGGCAAGGAATACTGGAGCCCTGCATGTCACCCATAACACTCCCATCTTACCGGTAAAGAAACCTGATGGGAGTTACAGGCTGGTTCAAGATCTGAGGGCAATAAATCAAAGGACCATTACACATTTCCCAATAATAGCTAATCCATATACCTTGTTGAGTCAATTGCCTCCTAACTACACTTGGTATAGTGTAGTGGATCTAAAAGATGCCTTTTGGACTTGTCCTTTGGATGAGAACAGCAGAGATTATTTTGCTTTTGAGTGGGAAGACCCAGACACAGGTAGAAGAGAACAACTCAGATGGACGGTATTACATGAGGGATTTGCTGACTCGCCTAATCTTTTGGGAAAGCATTAGAAAATCTTTTAAAAACCTTTGTGTTGCCTGAAGGAATCAAATTGTTGCAGTATGTGGACGATTTGTTATTGGCAGGGGAGACTGAAGAAGAAACCAGGAGGAGTACTATTGATTTGTTGAATTTTTGGGAGAGAATGGGTTAAAAATATCTAGATCCAAATTACAGTTTGTGGAGTCAGAAGTCAGGTACTTAGGTCATTGGATCAGTAAGGGAAAGAAAAAGCTTCCTGAGAGAGTTTCAGGAATATTAAATATGGGACCCCCAAAATCAAAAAGAGAAATAAGACAGTTTTTAGGTCTTTTGGGCTATTGTAGACAGTGGATTGAAGGATTTAGTGAAAAAGTGAAATTTTTGTATGAAAAATTGTCTGCCAATCATTTTAAGTGGACTAGGGAGGATGAGAAGAAATTTGAAGGAGTTAAAGAAGCTTTATTGCAGGCTCCGGTACTGAGTCTTCCGGATTTGGGAAAACCCTTTCAGTTATTTGTAAATACAACTAATCAGACAGCCTATGGGGTGCTGACTCAAGACTGGGCAGGAAGCCGGAAACCAGTGGGGTATTATTCAAAACTATTAGATCCAGTTAGTAAAGGCTGGCCAACATGTTTACAGGCTTTGGTAGCGACTGCATTGCTAGTGGAAGAGGCCCGAAAGTAACCTTTGGGGCGCCTTTGGAAGTATACACCCCCACAACATTAGGGAATTTTGGCACAAAAGCTGAAAATGGTTAACAGATAGCCAATACTAAAATATGAGGCTATCCTGATTACCTCCTGAGTTAGAATTGAAAGTGACACAAGTGCAGAGCCCTGCTCAATTTCTTTATAGGGACCCAGGGGAACAACTGGTACACGATTGCATAGAGATTGTAGAATTACAAACAAAAGTACACCCAGATTTGGGAGATCAAGAATTACAAAGGGAGAAAAGTTATTTATAGATGGGTCATCCCGGGTAGTAAGTGGGAAAAGAAAATCAGGTTATGCTATAATCAGTGGGGAACAGCTTGAACAGCTTAAAGTAAAGGAGTCTGGTCCCCTTAGTCCATCCTGGTCGGCACAAGCTTGAACTTTATGCACTACTCCGTGCATTACTGATACTAAAAGGGCAAGAGGGGACCATTTATACAGACTCCAAATATGCTTTTAGTGTAGTACATACTTTTGGAAAAATTTGGAAGGAAAGGGGACTTATAAACACTCAAGGAAAAGGGTTAATACATGAAGGGTTGATAATTCAGATACTTGAAGCCTTAAAGGACCCAAAGAAATAGCAGTGGTTCATGTGAAGGGGCACCAGAGAGGAGAGATATTAAAGTCAGAGGAAATAATTTGGCTGATGAAGAAGCAAGAAGGGCTGCTTTAAGGAAAAGGGATTCTGAAATCATGACCTTGCAAGAAACAGAAATTCAGCAGGAGACACTCCCCTCGTTAGCAGAACTGACAGCTATAAAGAAGTTAGGAACAACATTTAAGGAAGGAAAGTGGGTCCTTCCTGATGGCAGGGTTATGATGCCAAAGCCAGTGGCACATCAAATTTTAGATAACCTGCACAGAAGGACACATTGGGGAACAAGAGCCCTTTGTGATCACTTTTAAAATTTTATGGGTGTATAGGAATATTTGAAATTGGGAAACAAATTACCCAGGGGTGTCTTACCTGTCAAAAGGTAAATAAGAAGGTGTTGAGGAGCCCTCCTCTGGAGGACGGAAAACAGCCTACAGGCCATTTGAAAAGATCCAGGTTGATTTCACAGAATTGCCTAAAGTAAGCAGGTGGAAATATTTGTTGGTTATAATAGATCAGTTGACTCAATGGGTTGAGACATTTCCAGCAGTTCGGGCTACAGCTCAAACAGTGGCAAAAATATTATTAGAACATATAATTCCAAGATTTGGATTAGTGAGGGTTATTGATTCAGACCAGGGTACACATTTCACTTCTAAGATAATTAAGGATCTAACTCAGGCCTTGGGAATTGTTTGGGAATATCACACTCCATGGCATCCTGAGAGCTCGGGACGGGTTGAAAGAATGAATCAAACTATTAAGCAACAATTAACAAAATTGATGATAGAAACAAAAACTGCCCTGGACCAAGTGTCTCCCTTTGGCTTTATTAAACATTAGAACTAAACCCCATTCTGAGACTGGAATTTCACCATATGAAATGTTATATAGAATGCCCTATCCTCAGGGTATGAAAATAGACCCCTTGATAGTTGGGGATAGAACCATCCAGGGATACATAACAACTATTGCAAACAATCTAAAAGAATTAAGGGAAAAAGGGTTTTAGCTCAAACAACTCCCCTGGATTTTCCAATCCATACTATTCGACCAGGACACCATGTATTAATCAAATGCTAGAAGGAGAAAGCCTGGAACCACGGTGGGAGGGACCCTTTTTAGTTCTGCTGACCACCGAAACAGCAGTTCGAACAGCAGAGAGGGGTTGGACACATGTGTCACGAGTAAAGGGGCCAATACCTGATTGGAAAATTATCTCAACACCAGGAGATTTAAAAGTGAAATTAAAAAGGCTTGAAATTAGGTAGGACTTTCCTTATAAGAGATTGGAATAAGAATGTATCAGAAGTCATGTAAGTATAGTGGAATTTAAGTTGATTTTATTAACCCTGATTTATTAAGAATGAATTAGGCATCCTGGAAAGACTGTCGATCGATTCCCTTGAACACAGAGGCAGAAGAACGCCGTGGAAAAGAATAAAAGACTTTCTAGATCAATGGGAACAACCTAAAAGGATCGAAGATCTCCTCCGGGGTCACCCACCAGCAACATTATTAGAATTGGTTACAGAACTGCAATCCCAGCAACTGAGACTGAGAACACCTGTGGTTGAAGGGTCCAGAGACAAGTAAAACGTTGGGAGTGTGGTAAACATGGCCTAAGGTGTCATCCCTGGATATGCATTGTTTGCACATTTTGTTTTAACTCATGGTGAAGAGTAATTAAGAAGGAGGAGAAAGAGAGACAATTGATTTGCTTGTTTTGCTATGGTTATGTATTTAGTCAAGCTAACTATAGAACGCATTGCTAGTGATTTTTTTGGGATACCTCTGAGACTGGCAGACGGGACCCTTCCAGCAGCAGTGGGATTAATAGAAAACCTAGATCAATTGGTTCTTGCTTTGTTGGCTGTAGAGCAAATAAAAGAACGAGCAGTTCATAATCTTATAGACCAGTGTTTCATAATTGACAATTGTTGTGGAGAAGAGGTCTACATACCACAACACAGGCGCATTCCGGGACCATATTGGCGCCATGAATGTGCCTATTGGAAGCAGCGATTTAATCCACTCCCGCCCTTGAAGCAGAAAATTAGTAAAATCTTGTTGTGGTTGGCACATCCCTGAAACTTTGAAAAAATACAGGTTTATGGTATTCCGGCCTAATCTTTTCCCTTCTCTTGTCATTTTAATTATTCCTTTTCAACCAACCAGTACTGAGAAATGGGATTAAAAGGGAGACAAGCAAACTCTGTGAGGCTATGGGTGCCAAGGAAACTAAAAGCACCAGTGACTAGATCCCGGAATATCACCTTTGCTACCGAGAAGACTGGTATCTCGGCCCTTGGCTGCAACCCAAGGGGCCTTGAGAAAGGTAGAAAGGTAGATTTCCCTAAGGATTATTTTCACTGTGATCATCCTGGTACCTGGGGCAGTTGGCCAAAGCCAGAAAGCTACACGGACAGAGTTTCGACAATAAAAAAAAAAAAGCAATTGGGCAAAAAAAAAGTTAAACCCCAGAAGTTTCGACATTTGTAATTACTGCAATCACCCTGTGTGGATTAAAGACAAGATGGAATCGGTGTTTGTAACACACCCGTATGTTAGTTCTGCCTGCTACAACCACAGCAACTTTATAAATGTTTGTGTTAAAGAAGGAAAGATGTATTGGGTAAAGAAAAATTTGGGATATAATGGACGAGCTCCCTATCCCTATGGTGATCAAATTTGCCCTCAATATGAAAGGTTCTTTTGTTTTGAGAAAGATGATAATGGAAATGATCCAAGTACAGGCATGGGAAACCGGGCACTAAAGGAAAAATTGAAAGAAAAATAAAAGAAGAGGAAGAAGCAAAGAGGAGTAGAGGAAAGAACAGGGGAAAAGAATCAAAAGAATTGGCTGAATTATATAAACAGCTTAAACAGCACTACAAAGATTGGGACCTGCCAACCTCAAATAAGAATCTGTTTGTGGGATTGATGCAAGAGATTGCTATAGAATTGGGATTATCCAAATGTTGGATTTGTGGAGGTTTAAAATGGCTGAGAGATGGCCTTGGAAAGGAGAGGGTTAGCTCCAGAACAATTTTAAAATGGAACCACACCCAGATTTCAGGAACATTGGAAAGACCTGAAGGGTGGATTCTAAGCCATCAAGTGATCGGAACCCTTTGTATAACTCGGGAAGGAAGAAAATTCAATAAAGTAGTGGGGCATACTCCTTGTAAATCCACATTGGTGGTCAACATGGATAATCAATCAAAGGTTTGGCGACCTGAAACCCCTACTGGATACTGGGGACCAATAAAAGAAATAAATTGTGAATGGGATGAGCAGATGAATTTATGTTGGTACAGAAGACCTGGAGCTAACCCCTACCAATCCATCGACAGCCTAAGGCCTTATTGGGAACAACCGGAAAAAAGCTGATAAAGATGGAAAGCCCCAGATGGGATATATTGGATTTGTGGGCAACGGGCGTACAGTAAATTACCACAAAAATGGGAGGGACCTGTACCTTAGGAGTAATACAACCCTCCTTCTTTGTTCTACCGAAGTCTAGGAGCAATGTATTAGGAACTCCACTGTATGAAACCCTGCAGCGAAATAAAAGAGATGTGAATCTCAATTTTCCAACAGCAGGAGGGAACCAAAAATGGGGGGAGGACGAATGGCCTGCAGAAAGAATTATAGCATATTATGACCCGGCAACATGGGCTCAGGATGGATCATGGGGATATAGGACCCCAATTTACTTATTGAATCGGTTAATAAGACTCCAAGCAGTGGTGGAAGTAGTGTCAAATCACACCTCCAGTGCTTTAAAAATGTTGGTTAGACAATATACACAAATGCGGGCATTTGTGTACCAAAACAGGATTGCCCTAGACTATCTATTAGCAGAAGAAGGAGGAGTTTGTAAGAGATTTAATGAATCTGAGTGCTGTGTAGAAATTGATGATTATGGGGAAGCAATCACTGAACTAGCAGAAGAAATTAAAAGAGTGGCTCATGTGCCAGTACAGAAGTGGAATTCGATCTTGAAAGCAGATTGGTGGGATAACCTCTT
>JALJVW010003029.1:0-14728 GCA_024865655.1 Emberiza elegans | reverse complement strand
TTTTTTCTGCACAGGAGTGGAAGGGAGCAAAACAGAGAAGGGTCAAGGACTCTGGGAGGCAGCACTGTGTATGGGAATGCAGAGGCACTCCTGTCTTCTTCCTCAGAAATCCCTTGAAAAAGCCTCTATGAGAGAAGGCTGCTGTAAAACTCCAGATGTATCTTTGCTGTGGAGTTTTTGTCTGACTGCCTTCTGGCAAGAACCCTGCTTTCTTCCCCATTTCTTCTGCTGCCTATCACCTTTGATGGCAAGCACTGCTTCCATGCTCCACCTCACTCAAACGTGGTGTGCAGTGCTCACGCCTCCCAAGTGAGCCTGGTTGATCCCCCTTTCCACTTCTAATCCCACGTCAAGCTCACTAAAGGAGCCCTGCTAACTCCTGAGCCAAGATCCCTTCCCTTGAGGCACATGTAGCCCTTTGTGCCACCATCAGGCCTGGTGTCCTGTAGAGTAACCCATGGTCAAAGCCCCACACTCCTGCTGGGAACACCAGAGTGCCAGGGATTTACCTCTAGAACCTGCCTGTGTCTGGCTCACTGCAAGTGGCACAAGTAAATACCACATGAGCCCCCCAGATCCATCAAGCCCTCATCCAGAGGCCCTGAGCTCCCTCCTGCTTTTCCTCAGACACCATGAGGTACTGCCACGGGACACACACAAATAAATGTGTTGGCTGCTGCAGATTACCGTTAACATGGGTGGCCTTTAGCTGAACAGCTCTTCTGGGAAGCAAATATTCATGACTTCTGTGTGCCAGGAACGCTACATTCAGAATCTCTTGGAAAGCCTTAGAGAGTGCCTTTTGTATCATTTCCCAGAAGCATCAGTTGCCCCCAGGTGTTTAGAACTGCAAGCACAGAGGCACTGCCTGATTTCCACCCTGGGGTGTCTCTCCAAGGCTCATAAGCAGTCTCCAGCTGACTGGAGAAACTCAGCCAATGCCGTGATCGCACAGATCACTGCTCACCTTGAAGGCTGCAGCACAAATGAGCAGAGGGCCCTACCAGGCTGGAGGGGTGTCTTTGGTGACATCGCCTAGCCAGAAGCCAGGCAGGCTGCCCAGCTGCCTCGGCCTTGGGTCTGAAACGCCATCTCAAGCCTGATATAGATGGATACTGAGTTGATTGGCTCTTGCAATTAAAAAAATTTACTGTGTGAATATTAAGAAAAGCTTTAGTGATGTACTGTTATGTTATTGTAGTTTAGATGTCCTTCTGTTCTCCCCTTGTAGGTCCCTTTCCCCCTGGTGAGAGTCAAACAGCCGGGGTTGTCTAGGACAGGTAAAAAAAACGAAGAGGTGCACGGGGTGTCCCTTGCCTGGGGCATTTGGAAATGGAAAACCTTTGTTGCTTAGGGGCTGCAGCATGGCAACACCTGATCTCCTATGAAGTTACAAGCAAGTAGTCTCCGGCGATAAATAGCAAAAAAGAATAGCTGACTGACAGACTTTGGGTGGGGGGCCAGGGCTGGCTGATGCAACCCCAGGGGTATAAAAGATTGAGCATTCATCTTGAAGATGAACCCGCCGGCCAGGTTGTATCCACGGGGTACTTCCCAGCGCTTGAAACTTTTCCTTATATAGTAAGTACCTTTTTGTATTTTTGTTCAGGTTTAATAAACCCTTTTAAATTTTCAAAGTGAGCAGTTGTTTTTCACAGGCCCCCCATTCCTGCCCGAGGGAGGCACCGATGAACACTGCCCTTCTTTGTTCCCTTAACCGCCATACACCCAGCTGCCTCCTTAGCGCACCCGGGCGGCATTGTGCTGCTCGGGCGACTGTCCCTGCCCTGGGAGCAGTGTCCCCAGAGCTGTGGTGCGGTTGAAGCCGCCTGCCGCGGTGTGGCACGGCAGGGAGGCAGCGCTGCCCGCAGGGCCGCCGGCCTCCTTGCCCCCGCCCGCCGCCATTTTCGCTGGGGGCCGTGGAGGGGCGGGCGCGGGGCTGTGGGGCTGTGCTGGCCCCGCCCCCGGGCATAGCTCCAGCTGCTCCGGCTGGCTCGAGCTGCCTGCCCCGCCCGAGGGGCCGAGACGCCTGTCTCGGGCCCCGTCCTGCCCCTGTCGTGCTGCAGGGAGAGCTCCCCGTGTCCCGCTGCAGAGAACGGCTGCCGGGGCAGTTCCCTGGGAGTCTGAGCCAGGTGTGGCACAGGAGCGGAGCCGAGAAATAGAGACAGGACAGACAGGGAATGGAAACAGAACGGAGAAACAACGAGAGCAAAGGACGGGCGGGGAACGGGGGCAGAGCTGCGGGAAGGGGCAGCAGGGAAAGAGGAAGAGCCGCAGAATGAGCAGGAGGGAGCAGGAGAGAACGGGAGTCGGGGCTGGGTCAGGATGGACGCTTTTGAGGAAGCTTTGGAGGAAAGCAAGATACAGAGGGAGTAGGAGGGAACAGGGATACGAGGAGGAGCCAAGGGACTGGCAACTGGACAGAGCAACACACAAGGAGAAACCCAGGGTGGTTTTCTGCTGCAGCCCATTGAACCCAGAGGTGTTTTCCTGCTGCAGTGGCATGTCAGCTCCCTCAAAGCAGACGAGGCATTTCAGAAATGGCACTGCAGGGCATGAGCATGCCTATGTGCCACAGCTCTCAGTTCACATGTGCATCTGCAGGACTGCAAGTGTGCATGTCCATATGACAAGAGTTTGTGAGGCTTGGTTCAAGGGTTGAGGCACAGCTGTCCTCTGAAAAGTGCCTTGGGTTGTCCTCTCAGGAGGTGGGTATCTCAGAGGCTACTGAGAGGCCCATGAGAGACAGCCCAGAGGTGGAGCTGGCGCTGCTGTGGAGAGGAGAGGGATAAGTGTGAGGAGCTCTGTGGTTCCTCTTCACCACTTCAAAGAGAATTGCATTGTCTTGAGGCAGTCTTCACCGCCTGAGGCAGAAGTAGAAGAAACCTCCAAAACCCCACAGGGTGCAGAGATGCCTTCAAGCATCTCTCTGGCAGTGCTGCTGGCAATATCCTCCCCACACACTGCAGGCAACAGTCAGCCTCAGAGAGCTCTGCTGCATTTCTGCCTTGTTAATGGCCATTGCTGGGAAAGCAGCCTGAGGCTGGCACAAACAGGTCCTGCACTGCAGTGCAAGTTTCTCAGAGCTCCCGTCGCAGCCCCAGCCCTGCTGTAATCTCCCCCTGCATGTAGTGAACCCCAAGGATACAGGAAAAGCTCCTTGAGAATTGAATGCTGAGTCATTCCTGAGCGGGCGTTGTCCTGTTCCTCTCATCCGACCGTGTTGAGAACCTTCCTTTAATCAGTTAAGACAATACTATTGTAACCCTTTTAGCTATTGGTCAGTTAAGGAATATGCTTAAACCTGCGGCCATTGGCTGGTTTTGGATCCTTGCCAAGGCTATAAAAATAGCCCTCTGTACCCCTTCCGGGGAGAAGAAGAATCGCTGTACCCTTCGTGGACACCCCGAATAAACTTCTCTGCGAATTTGGCGTATTCTCTTCCCCTCTCTTTCCTCGTCTGCTTGCCACTGCCCCGGCGATCCTGCTAGCAGCCTGAGCTGAACTCACGAAAGAGCTGAATCACTTAGCTGAATATCACTGGCTTGCTAGGAAGGAGCTCGGCGGCTTTTGGCCTCGCTTATCTCAGTCATTGGGTCTCTGCTGGAGACTTGTTTTACTGAGCTAGCTGGCATACATATGATAATAGTCGGGCTTACCCAGAGAGGTTCCCACTATTATTATAAGTGGCGCCTACGACGTTACGACAATGGATCCTTTGAGAGTCCTACTTTGAGCATGAAACCCCGGGCTTCAGTCAATTGCCCACGAGCAGCCCGCTGGGAAAATGGACTTTCGTTTTAGAATGAGACTTCTTTCCCAGCGGTCAGATTCGACCCTCACTTCTACCATCTGAACATAGACTGTTCGAGGGAGATCTGACTAGCAGACGCCTTCCACAGAATTCACCCCAAAGTTGGTATGTATAATTAACAATTGCCCATGGAGCCTTTGGGGTTCTGATTGTTTTTGAGTTTTTCTTTTTTTTCTGTTTTTTTCTGTTGGAAGGAATATGGGTGCCCTCTTTCACGCACCCCAAAGCTTTCTGATATCGAGAGATTTATTTAACCATTGTAGAAATTCTATCTACTAACAACTTTTCCTTTTCTTCTGGTAAACTTTCAAAAGCAATCTTAAAAATTCATTTTATGGATTACCTCGCATTTTCCTGAAACTAATAAGAACACTGTTACTGACGATTCCTTTTGGGACAAAATTGGCAACCTCTCTCTATATAACTCAAACTAGACAAGACTTCTCTGTAACTAATTTCTTGCCTTTATTTCATTTTATAACTAAAGTGTTCAAATTTTAACTCGAAAAACTCTTGCAAACGAAGTTCTGGCAGTGGCCTTCGAATGCAAATGGCTTGAGTGATAAGACTCTGCTAATCAGCCCGGCCACCACTTTGCCCCATGGCTCTGAGATAACTCTTTCCTCTCTATCGCGGGTCCTGGGGGCCCCGACCCCCACCCCAGTTCCTTATCTATCTCGCCTCACATCCTGCCTACCTCTGTCCTGGCTTCTGGTCCATCCAAGTTCCGGGGGCCAGCTTCCGTCCTCAGCCATCCCCCCCCACCGTCCCCAACCGCCCCTCCCATCTCTCCCTCCGGCCCGCGTCTCCGCCGTCCTCCTCCGCTTTTCCCCCCCCACGCTCCGTTTCGTGCCTCCCCTCCCTCGCCCTTCAACCCGAGACCTGCCCCACCCCGTCCCCCCCCCCTCCCAAAAACATCCCCCGCCTCTGTTTCCCCCCTCATCCTGCCCTTTGGCACCCCCACCTCTCCTTCCGCCCCGCCCTCCGCCTTTTCCTTGGCTCTGTCCCCCCCACCTTTTGTTCTCAGCCTTCCCGGGACACGAGATTTTACTAGCGTTCAAATACCTATCAATCCTGTAACATGGTTTTCAATCCGGCAACGCGGAGGCGTGCCCCCCAACTCCCTATCCCTGCACCCCACCCTGTTCAGCCCTCTTCCTCCCTCCTTCCGCCTCCTCAACACCCCTCCCTCCCCTCGAACACGCAATTTCAGAAACCCCCAAGTTATGAAAACCCCCGACCGTCCTTGCTGTGCTTCTACTCTGGTGCCAATAACGCCACCCTCTGACCAGCTTTTGAAACCCTTGAAAACGTTTCTAAGCGATTAAAAAGCAAATCAAATTAATAATCCAGTCCTCCTCAGAGGCTTCCTCCAGTGAATCAGATTCTGAAACGATTCATTCAGATCCATGGGCTTTCATTAAAATGGAAGTTGTCAAAACTGGTGATTGGGATCTTGCACAGAAAATTAATGCATTTCCAGTCGAGTACTTGCAAGGACGAAACGGTGGAGCTGCCACCGCTAAAAGGTGGACAGCAATTTCGAATAAGGAATTAATACAATTAAGAAATATAGCCAAAGACCATGGCAGAAGTGCACATATTTTTAGAAATTTTCTAGAAGCTATGTTCTCTGCATATGTTTTACTTCCACATGATGTAAAAAATATTGCAAATTGTCTCCTCTCCCCAGCAGAATATATGCTATGGGAAAGGAATTGGAAAAAACATTTGAAAATATTATCAGATTCCTATGCTGCAGATGCTAATAAGACGAATTTTTCAGTTGATCAGCTCGCAGGTGAAGGTGCATTACAACAACCTGCTAATCAATTAGAAACTTTAACAAAAGACGCTTTACAAGATGTTGCAACTGCAGCAAAAACCTCTCTGCTTCTCATGCATGATGAGTCACTGCCAACAATGCATTTTTCTACTATTAAACAAGGGTTGGATGAAAGTTTCATTAAATTTGTAGACAGAATTAAAGATGCTTTGGAGAAACAGATTGAGAGTGCAGAGGCTAGGAAGGAACTCCTATGTAAGCTTGCTTTGAGTAATTCAAATGATAAGTGCAAAGCTATTTTGAGGTCCCTACCCGTGGATACAAACCCTACTATAGAGCAAATGCTAGAATGCTGTACGCGTCACATGTCCACTGAAAACACAGTGGCCCAAGCTGTCAAAGGGTATTGCTGGAAGGAGTTTCTGGGATTTATGCAGTAATGACTTCTAAAGACCAAGCTAAGTGCCATCACTGTGGCCAACTTGGACATTACATCAAGGACTGTCCTGAGAGATCACCCCCCGATACCACCGCTACCCTCATCAGAGACCCCCAGATCCAGCAACGCCTCCAGCAGCGTCCGGGAATGCTTGCGGAGCCCGGGTCCAGGGCCCCGGGCGATGACAACAAACCAAAGGCCATTCAGATCCAACCACGCTTCAGCCCAAGGCGTTCCAGACCACAAGAAGAGGATTCAACCCATTTGACAACCCATACCCAGATGGGAACCTTTGTCCATTGAGTTTACTAATGACAATGTCCACTTCCACTGGTAAATATGGACCCCCCTCAGACATTTTAATTAGCACAATTGCCCAAAGGAAATATTTGTTGTTCCAGAAGTTCTTAATGCCAGAATCATCCAGGGAACATGGACTTACCTTTCTTTCACCCTACAGCCAAGCCTTTTGGGAATCACATAGGAACAGATACCTCTCAACCCCACAGCCATGGGAAAGTCATCCAAGCCTTTCATCGAGTGCGGCCTCACCTGCAAAGGAGAGTTGACCCACCTGCCAGGGATGCTGGACACCGGTGCTGACGTGACCATCATCGCTCGCTCAGATTGGCCTAAGCGCTGGGAGCTACAACCTGTTGCAGGTATGATTTCCGGATTGGTGGAAATACAGTATCCATGAGGAGCAAGCACAACATCCTTGTTGAAGGTCCTGATGGTCAGATGGCAACCATCCGCCCATTTGTGGTAAGGGCCCCCATCACCCTTTGGGGCAGAGACGTTTTATCCCAGTGGGGAGCCACTTTAAGCATTCCCACTCGGGATTTTTCAGTGGGGCCACTGAGTTAGGGGCGCTTCCTGAAACACCTCGACTCATCTGGAAAAGTGACAAGCCTATACATGTCCAACAGTGGCCCCTTTCTAAAATTAAGTTGCGCGCCCTAAACGCTCTAGTAGAAGAACAACTAGCTAAAGGTCACATCGTTGAGTCCGATAGCCCTTGGAATTCTCCTGTCTTCGTCCTACCAAAACCTGGGACTAACAGATGGAGGCTTCTCCACGACCTTCGCAGAATCAACGAGGTCATCGAGGACACGGGCTCTCTCAGCCTGGTTTGCCTTCCCATCGATGTTGCCTAGAGACTGGGAACTTGTTGTCATAGACATTAAGGACTGTTTCTTCAGCATTCCTCTACATCCAGATGATGCTCCTCGGTTTGCCTTCTCCGTTCCCTCGCTCAACAACGAGGCCCCGCTCAAAAGATACCATTGGACCGTTCTTCCTCAGGGACTTAAAACGTCGCCGAGTATCTGCCAGTGGTATGTGGCTCACATCTTGTCTCCCATTCGAAATTATTTCCAGATTCCATAATCTACCATTATATGGATGATATCCTGGTGTGTGCTTCAGACAAAACTCATTTGGACAACACAGTTAAAAAGACTATTGAAGCCATAGAAAAGGCAGGGATGGAGATTCGTGAGGACAAAATCCAGTACATCAAGCCATGGATTTACCTTGGAGTCCAGATCCGGGAAAGGACCATCGCACCCCAGCAGATCACGATACTTAATGATCCAAAAACCTTGAGAGACTTACACAGCCTGTGTGGATCCATCAACTGGGTACGTCCACTGCTAGGAATTACAACAGAGGACCTTGCCCCTTGTTCAACCTTCTTAGGGGACCCAAGGAATTGGACTCTCCTTGCACTCTCACAGAAGAAGCCAGAGGTGCCTATTGTCAAAGTCCAGGAAGCTCTGTCTTCACGCAAAAGCTCATCGCTTGACCCCAGCTTGCCTTTCCAGTTCATCATTCTGGGAAAAGCACCCGATTCCATGGACTGATTTTTCAATGGGACTCTCAGCTTCGAGATCCTCTGCTGATACTAGAATGGATCTTTACAAGTAACCAGCCCACAAAGACACTTACCACCTACCAGGAGATCATAGCTCACCTAATAAAAAAGGCTAGGACTCGCCTTCTCTCTCTTTCAGGTTGTGACTTTGAATGCATATACTTGCCAATAACTCTTACTGATTTTGAGGATCTGATCCAAACTAATGAGAGTCTTCAATTTGCCTTTAGACAGCTACACTGGTCGAACCACAGCTCAAATCCCAAAGCACAAACTTTTTAATTTAAGGAAACCTTTCATTTGATTCCAAAACGAATCCAAAGCGTTAAACCTCTTAAAGCTCTAACCCTTTTACTGATGGTTCAGGGTCCTCCCACAAGTCAGTGATTACATGGAGAGACCCCCAAACTCAAGATTGGGAATCTGACATACAATTGTACAGGGCTCACCACAGATTGCAGAATTAGCAGCTGTAGTCAGAGCTTTTGAAAGATTTAAAATGAACCTTTTTAATCTGGTCACAGATTCTGCTTATGTTGCTGGTATAGCTATGAGAGCAGAACACGCCTTCTCAAAGAGGTTT
This sequence comes from Emberiza elegans, assembly GCA_024865655.1. Classification (NCBI taxonomy): domain Eukaryota; kingdom Metazoa; phylum Chordata; class Aves; order Passeriformes; family Fringillidae; genus Emberiza; species Emberiza elegans. The sequence continues at coordinate 6,230 of JALJVW010003029.1, read as the reverse complement.
CTAACCCAAAGTTGTACCAACTGCTCTCTAAATTGGTACGCCTAATCTCCCACAGAAAGCAGCCTTACCATATAATGCATGTGAGGTCCCACACGGACCTTCAAGGTATTATTGCAGAAGGCAACAGGAAAGCAGATGCTTTAGCAATGGTTGTTGAAACTGCTAATATTCCTGACATCTTTGCCCAGGCAAAGCTGTCTCATGCGTTTTTCATCAAAATGTGCCTGCCCTTAGGAGAATGTTCAAACTCTCAAAGGATCAGGCAAAGGCTATTGTGGCTACATGTCCAAACTGTCAGACCTATCAGATACCATCTATGGGAATGGGAGTCAATCCCAGAGGTCTGAACAGCTGCCAGCTGTGGCAGACAGATGTTACCACTTTGCACCGCTTGGAAGATCAAAATACGTGCATGTATCGGTTGACACATTCTCAGGAGCTGTGTTTGCATCATCACACGCAGGAGAAAATGCACTGCATACAATAAAACACTTTCTACTCGCTTTTGCCACCCTGGGAGTACCAAAGGAAATCAAAACAGATAACGGACCAGCCTACACCTCTCGTAAGTTAAAGGACTTCTTCAATGCATGGGGCATAGCACACAAGACTGGCATACCTGTAAACCCCACAGGACAATCCATCGTGGAAAGGACACATCAAACCCCTCAAAAGAGTCCTCCATCAGCAGAACAGAGACACGAAAATCACATCTCCAGTGGAAAGACTTTGTAAAGCTCTCTATGTCATCAATTTTTGAACTGTTCAGTTTCAGAGCCTGATCCACCAATACTTCTCGCCACTTTGCAAATTCCACCCAAGCAAAGCTTACTGAAAAACCGCCAGTTCTCGTGAAGGATCCTGAATCACATCAATTTTCTGGGCCTTATCAGCTGATTACTTGGGGTAGAGGACATGCGTGTGTGCTACTGCCATCCGGTCCAAGGTGGTACCCAGGAAAAAAATGTAAACCATACTTAGAATCTTCGAATACCGCTCCTGCAGATGAAGACAAGAACTCTCCTGAGGCAAACACAAGACCACCTCAGAACCAAACCAGCTCGGCCTGAGAAGAAGACGTCAAACTTCCCCTAACACCAGAACAGACCGCCCTATCACAAGACAGCAGACAACACTGAGGACAACATAATGTCCTGCTGCATCAAGCCATAGATAGCCTTAACATGAAAGTGTTTTTGAATTATGTGTTGTTACTCTGTTTTTTGCATTTCAAATACCCTATTGTTCCTTTTCTCTAACTTTAAAATCCCTCTTGCTTTCTACCCACTCTCTCTCCCTTAGCACAACTTAGAAATTAAAAGAAAAAGGGGGGAGGACAGGAACAGGAAAAGATCTAGGCAAAACCCTCTCATCATAAAGCTAACAATTTTGTTTATATTCCCTATCAGAAGCCCTATTCCTGCCCAAAGATGAAAAATATCTCCGTTGGTGCTGTCCTCACTGCAGCCTGGATGCTCTTCACTGCACCGCATGTCTCCGGCTGGATCAGCCCTCAGCCCAGTCATAATGTCTGGGTAACCTTAGCAAAAAAAGCTAAACAGGACAACCTGTGCTTGTCCATGGGAAGCATTGATAACCCACTTTCCACATGTCTAGTAGGAATTCCCTTTGTTGCAGATGATTGGCCTTTTTATAACTCAGAGGTTCTTCGCACCACAGGTAAGAGACCCAATGTGGTTGATACTTGGGACGAGTGGACAAAAATTCTGCCAGATGATAATCAGGAGCCCCAAGAATTGGATCTATTGGGGTCCTCCATGGCCACATATTGTGTCAAATTTTACTTTAGACGTCCAAAAAATAGTAATTGGCCAGGAATTGACCAGAACAAAAACACATATCGAAAAGATGTATCACCAATTAACAAAGCCTATAACCCTCATGATTGGTGCAATTACACGGCCCGTGTGATCTGTGTCCTCGCTCCATCCCAAGGTACTACCCCAAGGGAACGTTTCTCATCTGTGGTGACAGGGTTTGGGCAGGGATCCTTCCCGACTCCAGGGAGGTCCCCTTGTACCCTTGGTAAACTTTCCACCCTTACTCCAAATATCACCCTGTTACATAATTGGAAAAAGGAAAGCGAATCAAAACGCCAAAAAAGGTCCTACACTGAATTTGATGAAAATTGTGACCCTAAATTGTATGATTGGAACAAACCGAAAAGATTGCGGTCTCCTTGTTTTTTACCATGGGTAGCTGCAGCTAAAGCCCTCGGTGAAATCAGTCACCTTGGGTGCTGGCTCAGTAAACAAGCCAATGCTACCTCCAGGGCCCTGAGTGATCTCTTAAAGGATGAAGAAACTACAAGACAAGCTTCACTCCAGAATCGAGCAGCAATCGACTTCCTGCTGCTTGCCCACGGACACGGCTGTGAGGACTTCGAAGGAATGTGTTGCTTCAACCTCTCTTCGCGATCGGAATCCATCCATGCGAACATCCAGAAACTGAAAGATCTCGTGAAGGACTTGAAAGTAGAAACTATTCCAGACTGGGTTAATGAACTTTTGGGCATTGGGGATTAACAGGATGGGCTGCTTTGGTTAAGGGAATTTTGCTGATTCTCCTTGTAGTTGTGATTGTGTTAGCTATGTTCTCGTGCCTTTTCCACTGTTTTAAAAGAACTATAGGGAATGTCTTTTTAGTAAAAACAGAAAGGGGAATTGTAGTGAACCCCAAGGATACAGGAAAAGCTCCTTGGAGAATTGAATGCTGAGTCATTCCTGAGCGGGCGTTGTCCTGTTCCTCTCATCCGACCGTGTTGAGAACCTTCCTTTAATCAGTTAAGACAATACTATTGTAACCCTTTTAGCTATTGGTCAGTTAAGAATATGCCCTGCGGCCATTGGCTGGTTTTGGATCCATGCCAAGGCTATAAAAAGAGCCCTCTGTACCCCTTCCCTTGGAGAAGAAGAATCGCTGTACCCTTCAGACACCCCGAATAAACTTCTCTCATGAATTTCTATCTCTTCCCTCTCTCTTTTCTCCTCTGCTTGCCACTGCCCCGGGTGATCCTTGCAGCAGCCTGAGCTGAACTCACGAAAAGAGCTGAATCACTATAAGCTGAATATCACTGGCTTGCTAGGAAGGAGCTCAGTGGCCCTCGCTTATCTCAGTCATTGGGTCTCTGCTGGAGACTTGTTTTACTGAGCTAATTGGCATACATATGATAATAGTCGGGGCTTACCCTGAGAGAGGTTCCCACTATTATTATACCTGCATTCTACCCCAACAGAAACAGCCCAACAGGCAAGAATTTATGTGCTTTTGGAAACAGAATTCTTTATCAAAATCACAGAAACAGTCATCGTCTTCACTAATACAAAAGTATCACTACTATTCTCACTAAAAGTATCACTATCAGTAAAATAAGCACGGTCCACTAAGTATCACTATCACAATCACTATCACTAAAAAAAAACCCCAGTGCTTTAATATCAAGTATCACAATCACTATCACTTAAAAGAATCACTGGGCAGAGCACTACCTATCACTATCTCTATCATTATCACTATAGCAATCCCTATTACTACAACTATCACTATCACTCTCACCTCACTACCACTGAAACAATCCCTATTACTATAACTATCTATGACTATAACTATCACTACCACTATCACTATCTATTACTATCACTATTAATCATTTTCATCTTCAAACACAAGGTACTCCTCCAGGTACTGATTGCAGAGGGCACCAGAGGCTGTGGGCTGGGACTCCAGGAAATCAGTAATCACTTGATGCCCCTCAGCCCAGAGCACAGTAGGGACAGGTGGTCAGAGGTGCTGCTGCTGGCCATGTTTCTGTAGAGGCAAGCTCTGCTGGAAAATCTCAGGAGGCGGGATCAGCTGTCCCTGAACCCGTTGGCTTGGGGTCTCTTGCCGCTCCCGGACCTTCTCCAACTCTGATTCATCTCTAAGTAGATCACCCAGCTGGCCCGGAGGGAGTCCTAGTCATGTCCTAATGCCTCTTCGTCCCCTGGGTCTTCCTGTAGAAACAGATTTCCAAGAAGACTCCTCATAGATAAAATTTGAGCACAGTTAAACTGCACTGCAATTTCCACAGAGCTGCCTGAGCACTCCAGCATGGATGCAGATGGAGTTCACTGCCAATGGCAGCAATGAATAACTCACATGTCTCTCTTCCATGGTGTTGATACGGACTATGTGCCCAACCAGTGACCCAAGCCCTCTCACAGCCCTGGGCAGCTGATGCTAAGAGGTAGGTCTTGCTGAATTCCCACTGTCCAGGAGTCTCAACATTTTATCAGCATCTGACCCTGAGGAGAAAACACAATGAGAGACAATGTTTGTACTCTGCACGAGGATAATCCCACAGTGTGAGGATTATTGTCTTCAGAGATGGGTTCCTCTGGCTCTGGTGTCTCAGCATCAGGGACCAAGAGGGATCCCATGAAGTTCTCATGGACAGGAGCCCGTGTGTGCCAGGGAGCAGCACTGCCTCTGTCTTTTCCTCCAAGCTGCAGGCCAGGGCTGTGTGCTGGGCAGCTGCAATTCATCCATGGAGCACTGCAGGATACAGCAGAAATGCTGCTCTTCTTCCAAGAGAGCATCATCCCAAGCACTCACCGAAATATTCCTCAGGCTCAGCAAGTTTGCTGGTGTCCTGTATTACTTGTCTTTCTTCATCTGTGCCTGGTACACTCTTGTTTTCTTCCACAGGGAGGGGCTCTGGCAAGTCTCTCAGAATCTGTCTCTACACAAAAACATTGGACACTTTAACCACAAGCCACTGCCCCTTCCCACAAGCATGGTACCATGGCCTGGGCATTCTGGCAAGTGGCAGTGAGGGAGCCCGCTGTCTCCAGAGACAAGAGGAATCCATAGCCGAGTTTTCTGTAATGAAACATGAAATGCAAACCCAAAACCACCCAAGGCTTAATCAACCAAATGACCCACAGAAAGAATGCCTTCTGGCTCCTACTCATACTTGAGGTCCAACTTCAACCCATCCCTGAGCCTGAGGTTTGGCAGGGGCAGCAAAGACTTCATGGGATGTAATTTCTGCCTCCATGCTGTGCTGGGTGTTAGGTGGAAAACAAATTCAGCTGAGGCCTTTTCCCAACATCTGGCTGCCAATGTCTGCACACAGCAGCTCTGCCAGTGATGCTACATCTGCAGCAGCAGCTGGAGATGCCCCTGGCAATCATGTGGAAGCACAGTTGCGAGCAGGCGCTGTGCTGGACCGTCTCTATGGCTCACTCACTTCTGGCTATCCAAGATTCAGAACATCCCTAGAGGAACCAAAAGCTCAGCATCCCAGGTTCCGGGATTAACAGAATAGGATATACAAACCAGATGGCGCTTCACCTAAGGCAGTCAGGAGCTCCTCTGGAACATCAGGCAATCCTTCAGGAACTGTGTCATAATTCTTCCCTATATTAGATTTATAAAAGAATGTTACACCTATGAAGGTAAATTTCTCATGAAGAACACAGGAAAAAAATGCTCATTCTTGTGAAGGCAGTAGAGACTGACTACTCACGCTTGAGGTACCAGCTCGGAATCAGCATGGTATCTGCCTCTAGCTCAGGGGCTGAAAGAGGACTCTCTGTGTCCAAAACTACAAACAAGCACACACAGGAGTTCCCATCACATTTAATCCTCTCATGGTCACACATCATGGCCTGGATGTGGAAGGTGCTGACAGGGGACACACAGGTGGTTCTGTATTCTCATAGCTGCAGAGGGGTCTGGCTGCCCCCCGGGACAATGGCTGTCAGCTCTCACATCAAGTGAATACCTGTATGGCATGCCCACCTGACCCCTCCAGCCCTGGGGATTACCAGACCCCGGGATGGCTGAGGATTTGATAACCAGTGCCAGTGATGAATAACCAGTGCTAGAGATGGATAATGATACTTCTGAGGTTCTGTATTGAACTGCCCCTTCCTGCCTCCTGCTCTTTAGGGAACTCTCTGCCCATGCCACCCTAAAGCAGCTGCAGCCCCTCACTCTCCCGGTGTCTCTGCCCCACTGCCCACACTGCGGTGGCTCCTGCCTCAGCAGGCCCTAGTCCTGCCCCTGCTGCTGCCAGCCAGGGCTATGTGCTGGCCCTGCCTCTGCCTACCTGCTCCCCTGCCCAGCTCTTGGAGCACTCGGCCCATTCTGGGCTTGCAGGGCCAGGAAGAGGAGCAGGAGGTGAGTGACCCAGGACCATGATCCCCCTGCTCGCAACATTCTGC
>JALJVW010003028.1:0-11876 GCA_024865655.1 Emberiza elegans | reverse complement strand
AAAGCCATGCCATGATTTCACAGCCTCCTCTGTGATGTCACAGCCTGCTCCATTATGCCATAAAGCCATGCCATGATTTCACAGCCTCCTCTGTGATGTCACAGCCTGCTCCATTATGCCATAAAGCCATGCCATGATTTCACAGCCTCCTCTGTGATGTCACAGCCTGCTCCATTATGCCATAAAGCCATGCCATGATTTCACAGCCTCCTCTGTGATGTCACAGCCTGCTCCATTATGCCATAAAGCCATGCCATGATTGCCAGTGCTGGAGCCCCGTGGCTCTGTCTGTGCCCTGCTGGCTGTCCTGAGGGGGCCCTGCCCAGTGATGCTGGGGGCAGAAGCAAGGCAAGTCTCTCTGGTGCCAGCAAAGCTGCCCAGGAATGCAAGGGCCAGGAGGCTTCAACTCTGCCTGGCCCGGCCCAGATCAGGACTCAGACACAGCTCAGGACTTCAATGACCTTCTGGGGCTTTTGGTGCTCTTTGTATCAGTATTCCAGCCCCCTGAGAGCGTGCCTTCAAAGAACTTCAGACTCAAAAAGAGGGTGAAACACTGAAGTTACTTGTACATCAAATTGTGATCCTTCTTGAGGGACAGGTGGATGAGAAAAATGTCCCAGGTTCCAGGTAGAGCAAGAACACTGGTGTGGCAGTGATGACAGGTGGGACAAGCAAGGAAAGGTGTCTGATGCTGAGCAAACCTGCCTCTGTCCCTGTAGGATGCTGTCATTCCCTCAGCTGCCCCACCTGGCTGGGCCCTTCCTTCTTTGCTGGACAGCTCTGCCTCCTGCCTGCCTCCTGCCTGCCCAGACAAAGCCTTGGGCTGCTCCAGGCTCCTTCTGGGGAAGTGCTGCACCACAGCTCTGCCCTCTTACTGTCTCCTGATGTCCACTCTGGACCTCCCAGCTGCCCTTTGTTGCCATTATGTCTTCTTCTCATGCATTCTCACCATGAAGAAAAGCTCCAGCCTCTCTGAAACCACCATTCAATCCCTCCCCCAGCTATTCCTTTCTGTCCTCAGTCTCCAAACCCCTGGCCCCAGACAGCCTGTCCCTCTGGTGCATGTGTGATGAGGCCACCAAACCCCATCTTGGGAGATCTTTGGGTCCTCCTAAGACCTGTGAAAATGGAAAATGGTGGTCAAAAATTTTGATTAAAGGTTTTTCTTCCAAATCCTGTAGTGACAGAAAAAGGGTCTTTATCTTTCAACTTTATGAAACTGGATTTATATTTGTTAGAAGGAGGAAATATTTTACAAATGAAATTGGCAAAACTGCAGCTGGTTTTCCAGAGAATTTGTTGTCCAGGAATTGTCCAAGGCAGGAACTTTGTGCAACCTGACCCAGTGAAACCCTCTCTCCCCAGGACAGAATTCCTGTAGTTTGGGTTGTCTGATGTGCTGGGTGCCTCACAACGCTTCTGGCCAGAATTCTGCTGAGGGCAGCCAGGCTGCTGCAGGGGCAGTGCCCTCAGCCACATCCCATGCAGCCCTGTCCCCTGGGACTGGCTCTCCCTTTCCTCTGCCCTGCCTTGGCTCTGCTGGCATGAAGGAGCTTATCATTAATATCTTGTCCCCAAGGTACTGGGCCAATGGCTTCCCAGTCAGGCTCCTGGGGCAGAAGTGGCTTTTCAGAGCCCAGCCGGGAATGAGCCCTGAGGCAGCAGCTCTGCAGTGGTGGCCACCAGGCCCGGGCTGCAGGGGAGGCTTCTGGCCATGGCCTGCAAGCAGCTGCTGCTGCTGCAGGTGCCTTTGGTGCCCTCAGGCTCCTGGCACAGCTCCCAGCACGGCACAGCTCCCAGCTTGTGCACTCTGCCCGGCCTTCCCCCTGTGCTGGGGCTGGCCTGGGGCTTTTCCTGCAGCGGGACCTGCCCTGCTCATGGCACAGGAAAGGCAGTTCCTGCTGGAGCAGGAGGCTCTGCCTGCAATGGGCTCCAACAACTCCAGCAATGTCCTGCTGACTTCAAAATTGCTGCTAGAGCACTGTATTCTAATAATTGTTATAGCTCCTGAACTGTGGAGTAAATAACTTTGCTAGTGATCTTTCCGTCTGGTCATGATCAGAATAAGCCAGCGACATATTTATACAAATTAATCTGGTATTCTATCATTAATCCTGTGGGACAATTGTGTAAAAGTTGAATTCAATCTGTTCAGTCTTTTGAACGTTTGACAAATTGTGGGGCTGGGATTGGATTCAGCCCTTTCCAGTCTCCTCTTTTAGAAGGAATTTTAGAAGTTGAGAGGCCCTGCAGAGGTTTGAGGATCCATGGTGGGTGTTGGGTGTCATTTCTCCATCTCATAACTCAGCAGGAGTTTCTCCAATAAAGAAATAAAGCTTTTGCCAGAAGTTCCCACTCTGGCCATGACAGGAACCCCTGCGACTGTCTGGGACATCCCAGCTCTTTGGCAGCCTGGGGACTCCTGGGATGTCACCCGTGGAGCCCCTGTGTGAGTGCCTGTGACAGATTGGTGCCTTTGGGTGCCCTGGGATGTCACCATGGAATGACTGTGACTGCCTCTGACCACACGGCTCTTTACCATCCCAGAAAGCCCTGGGAGGTCTCCTTGGAGCCCCCTGTCTCTGCTGGTGGCATTCCAGCTCTGGAGCAACCCTTATGGAGCGCTCCAGATCCCCCATGGAGGCAGGCTCTGAGGGCCTGTGTGACTCAGTTTGCAAGCAACCATCACCGAGGATCCTGTTGGCTATGGTCAAATCCAAAATTACCAAACTGGGACCCCTGTTTCCAGTCAAGTTTGTGGAAATGAACCAAAACCCTGTTGCTATGGTCTGTTTCCTTCAGCAACCATCTTTGGCCCCCTGTTGCTAACAGGTCAGTTTCCAGTATTTTAACCTTTACCCTGTTCAACCTTTCTAGGAACAGCACCCCGTTGTACTTAACCTAGTTTCCAAACTATGACCATCAAAACAGAGGAATAATGTTTTCCAGAATTTAACACTGCCTATTATATTAAACAACTTAGCAAAAGAACCCCCATAGGTTGCCACAGACAATTAACTCAGGCCTTAGACACCGTTGACTTCATGTCACTTGGCAGGCCTCCCAGGCTCAGCTCCCAAGGCACACAGACCCTCAGCTGGGAGCACCCATGTCACATCCCCAGCACAGGCCTCTGCACAGGACACAGACACAAAAGAGTCAGTGCAAAGGCACCTGTGAGCAAGAGAGCCTGGGGGCAGGGGAATGCTCCTGGGACCCATCTCCCCAGCAGGCAAATGGGCAGGGCCTGGAGGAGTCTGGACAAAAGCCTTTTCCTGTCATCCAACCAGGGATCCCTCAGCTGCAGCCGTTCCTCCACTCCTGTCTGGGAGAGGCCCCACTCAGAGGTTTCCACTGGCCCAGGAGGGACTCGCTCCCAAGGGCTCCTTTTGGGCATGTTTACCAGGGCTGGGCCCAGCTGGGGGCTTCAGTCCCATGGGCTGGCTCATCCTGGCCAATGGGCACCAACAGCTTTCCTTTGGCAGTGTGAGAACAGGGATCGTTGCCCTCCACTGAGGGAAAGCAAAAAGGCAAAGTTCCCAGGGCTGCTGCTAAAGGAACCAGGAGCTGGATAAAGCAAATGCAAGAAAAATTTGGAGCAAACAGTGTTTGTGAAACTGTTTAGAGGAGCTGAAACACAACTCTGTTGGTCTTCCTGGCCCAAGGAGCATTTCTCCTGCTGGCAGGGGCGGCCCTGAGAAGGGGGGGGAATGCAGCAGCACAGGGCCCATGGAACCAAGGGACCATTGTGACACTGTGGGGCCCTGTGAGACCAAGGGACCATTGTCCCACCTTGTGAGGTCATGGATCCTTGTGATGGATCACAGGGAACATGGACCCATTGTGACACTGTGGGGTCTCAATGGAATGAACTGGAACATTGCATGGGCCTACTGCAACCAAGGCACTTACTGATGCCTGGAACTCTGTTGGTGTTTGGTCATTGTGACACTGGGTGGCCCCATCACCAAAGGGTCCATTGTGACACTCTGGGGCCTCCCCCCACCATGGATCCATTGGTGCCTGATGAGGGTGAAGTTGAACCAAGAATCCATTGTGACACTGCAGGGTCCTCCATTGTGAATCAAGCTCATGGAACCAAGGAGATTTGAGCTGGTCCTGAAACCTCTTCCACAGGTGGGGCCATGGAGGCCTCTGGACCAGTGTGGATGCTGTTGGTGGATGATGGGAGGGAGTTGTGTTTGCTGAGCCCATGGAACCACAGTCACCATTGTGACCCTAGGAGGATCATTGGAAGGGCCTCTCCCAGTGTGAATCTGCAGATGCCAACCAAGGAGGTCCAAAAAACTGACACTGGGGACACTCATGGGGCCTCTCCCAGTGATCCATTGTGGATCACTTGCAGGGCACAAGGGTGGATCATGGAAACCAAAGGTCCATTGTGACACTGGAAGTGGATCATCTGGTGGAATCAGGGTCCATTGTGACATTGAAGGCCTTGTGGCACTGGTCAAGAAACCAAGGGAGACCATTGGATGCAAGGCTCATGGAAGGGACACCTGGGGGCCTTCCTGGCTCAGGGTGACACTTTCATTGTGACAACCTAACTGGAGCCATTGTGGGACTCATTGGAACCTAGGACCAGTGTGACACTGCAGGTCTTCTTGTAATCAAGGGCCATTGTGACACTGCAAACCCATGGAATCAAGTCACCATGATGACACTGCAGGGGCCCATGGTCCTCCAAGGCACCATTGTGACACCTTGGAGCCCCATAAAACCAAGGGCACAGAACAGCTCTGGCTGGTTTGGCCTCCCATGGACTGGACTGGAAGTGACCTTTGCATGTTGAGGGTCACTTCTCATCTGCTGCTGGCAACACTGGGGCTCTGTGCCCTTCCCAATGGAAATGCTGTGCTGGGAGATGGGCACCCATGGCCAGGACTGGGATTTCCCTCCTCATTTCCTTATATCCAGGGATTCTTCCTCATCCTGCATTGACCTCCTTCTCTGGCTGGCAGTAGTTTCAAAGGGTCACCTGTTTCTGTCCCCAAAACACTGGGGAGGCTGCATGGTCTCCTTCCTGGTTTGAAAGAACTGTCCTGGGGCTCCAGTCCCATGGACATGCATTGGGTTTTAACCCAAAATGAAGATCCAAAATCTGCTATTACTGCCTTGAAGTCTGGCTGGCCCTGACGGCCTACTGAGGCTCCAACCTCCTTCCAAAACCTTGGGGCTCTGTGCTTTCCTTCCTATGGAAAAGAACTGTCCTTCTCAGCCAGGTGCCCATGGCCAGTAATTTCAATGTGATTCCTGTTGTGACAGACTGGAGGAGATTGTTGGCTCTAAACATTTGATGGTCCAGAGGTGGGGCAGGTCCAGCCTTGTCCTCTGCCCTGTAAGCCCAGCCCTGCCCTGCCCTGTGACCCCAATCCCCCAGAGCCTCTATCCCAGCCCAGCAGTGGCTGCCAGTCCCTGGCCAGGGCAGGCAATGCTCCACAGCCACCTCTGCAGCCCCCAGCCCAGCTCCTGAGGGACCTCAATGAGCCCAAATCCCACCTGGGGAAGGGCCCAGGAAGTCCAAGAGGTATTTAAGGCTGACCACAAGGCAAGCACATATCTTGACCCTGCATCCTCTTGGAATTTCCATCTGAACACTGCTGGAATCCAGGAGTTGGTGGCTCTGTGTGCTTGCTTCTCTTTGTTTCTTTTTTGTCTTTCTCTTCTTCTAATTATCTCTTCTTGCCCAAATTTTGATTAACTTAAAATTGAACAGGCTTGGAGTTTGTGAGTTGAATGGGCCAAGTCAATGCTTTGAGAAGTGTTTTTGTTGATTGAATGTCATATTAAACCTTTTACCCAAGTTTCCTGATTTTCTAAAGTTCCCAGTAAAGGCTGTTTTGTTCTTTTGAGCTCCTGAGAATCTCTTGCTGGTATTTCTCAGAGCATCCAACTCAGAGTACCGAAAACAGCTTAATTCCTTTTAAATGTCTCCTTGAAAGAGTTTTTTGGGGATGGGGGTCAGGGCTTGTCTGTCCTGCTTGGCACAGCCCAGGCAGGGCTTTCCCAGCCACATTCCACACTCCATTTCCCAGCTGGAGCTGCTGGTGCCTCTGGAGTTGTGCTGCCCCAGCCCCAGGGACGCTCTCCTTGTCTGCCCATTCCCCCACGGTCTCTGGGCAGGGATTTCGCCTTGTGGGGCTGCTGACATCCTCAGCAACTTGGAGGCTGCTGCTGAATTTTCCTGCTGCAGAGGCTTGTTCAGCCTTCAGCTCTTCAGTGCAGGAATTCAGTGTCCCAGGGCTCATTAACATTCAGAACCCCTTAACAAGCCAAGCCTCTGGGAATAATTTAATTTGTGTTCAAATCTTTTGTGGTTAATTAGGCAGATTTCAGAAGTGCATTCAAACTGAATATATTCTATTTAAAAAAACAGTGAGAGAAGATTTCTTAGGTCCCTTTTAGTTTTTTTTCCCTGTTGATAAATTGATATGTGCAATCTCCAATTGACACTGAATCCAAGTACCTCCTCATGCAGTTTGAACAGGTATGAAAATCAAGACCTTCATGGCTGACAATCAATCAGACTCTGTCCCTACCCCCACCCCACCATTTCCCCCATCCAAGCCCTGGCACTCAGAGCAGCCTTGTGCAAATCTGAGCTCCCTCCAGCCCAGGCTGCACCTGCAGGGTTCAGCTCCTTGGCTCCAACTCCCACCTGCTTTCCTTGGAGAAGGAGCTGCCCAAGACACAGAGGGATGTTCATTTCTTGTCAGCCAACAAAGCCAAGGGAAGGCACAGCTCCATCAAATGCAAATGTCATTCCTCTGCTGGATATTAAATCCACTTTCCACAGCAGACAGTCTCAGAGCAATGGAAAACACCTTCTGTGCCCAGCACAGATCCCAAGGTCTCCCAAACCCTCCTGCCCTGATTCTGTTCAGATTTGCTCTTTGCACACACCACACACTGAAGTCAGGGAGCTCCCATGCCCAGAGGGGGAAAAGTGAAAGGGATGAAGAGCTCTCCTGTGCAGAGCCAAGGTCCAAGTGCAGCCCCTGCACTGGGAACCACAGCTCATCAGGTTTGTGTCCTTTGGGCTCAGGGACTGGTGACACTCAGAGGCACAGAAAGGTTTCTTGCCAACAAACACAAGTTGAACATTTGAACAGTTTAATAACCATCACAGCTCTTCCTCAGCTCTCTGGGATGTCCCAGCTGCATCAGACATGTCCTCCATCCCCCAGAGATTTCTGTACAGGAGCAGTTTTAGAAAAAAAAAGGCAATTCTGTGAGATATCAACACAATTAAGATGTTGACTAATATGATATTTATTTGAGCTTCAGAAAGATTGGGCAATTCCCTGAAGCTCAATGCATGAAACCAGTCAGCTGAAGGGCACTTGTGTCACTATAGGACACGAAAGAACACAAACTCACACCGCTGTTCTCAAGGTGAAGGAAAAAAGGGAAGTTTATTTTCTGACTCCAACATTTATAGTTTTCCAAAAGTGACAGTGGATTGGAGGGTGACAGTGCCACCTCTCCAATGACACTGGTCAAACCAACAGTCCATCAACTCTCTCCTCCATAAAGGAATGCAAAACAATGAGTTATTTACAGAAAGTGTGTGAGAAAGTCCACTACAACAACATCAACATCAGAAGGCTTAGAAAATCTTAAAAAAACAGGTGACCCCAGAGTGCCTCCAATGTGCCCAGAGTGCCAATGTGCAACCAGAGTGCCCCAAAGTGCCTCCAGTGTGCCACCAATGTGCCACCACTGTTCATGGCTGTGGTTCCTGTTCCACCACTGTTCCACCTTTTCCATGGTTACTCCACTGCTGCTCAAAAACCTGCTCTATTGCTGCTCGGGGGATGTTCCAGCACAGTTCCTCTGCTTGTCCAACATCGCTCCACCACTGCTCTACCACTGCTCCAGCACTGCCCCAGCACTGCTCATCTCCTGCTGTTCCAGAGCTCTGTCTTGGCTCCTCCCCTGCTCCCCTCCACGGCTGCTGTTCTGTTCAGTGCTGCTGCCACAGCTGCAGTGTCACAGAGAGGGGAACATTTGGGCAGCAACCACTGTGGTGTCACAGAGACCAGGACAACAGGACTGCACCAGCTGACACAGGTGTCACAGAGAGGAACACTGACTGCACCAGCTGTGGTGTCACAGAGAGGTGAACACTGGGGCTGCCAGGGCTGTGGTGTCACAGAGAGGGGAGCACTGGGGCTGCCACAGCTGTGGTGTCACAGAGAGATGAACACTGGGGCTGCCACAGCTGTGGTGTCACAGAGACCAGGACAATGGGACTGCCATAGCTGTGGTGTCACAGTGGCTTCCAGGGCTGTGGGGTCACAGAGAGAGGAATGTTGGGGCTGGCCCTGCAATGCTGTCATAGACAGGAGAACACTGGCGGTGCCACCTCTGTGGTGTCACATAGAGGGCAACACAGGGGTTGCAATCACTTTGGTGTCATAGACAAAAGGACATTGGTATTGCCACTGCTGTCATGTCACAGAGAGGGAACACTGAAGTTGCCACCACTGTGGTGTCACTGACAGGGGGACACTGGGGCTGCAAATGTTGAGGTGTCACAGAGAGGGAAGGTTGGAACTGCCACTGCAGTGCTGTCATACACAGTAGAACTTTGGACAGCCACCCCTGCAGTGTCATAGAGAGGGGAACTTTGGGGCTTCCACCACTGTGGTGTCACAGACAGGGGAACATTGGGGCTGCCATTGCTGCGGTGCCACAGACAGGAGAACGTTGGGGCTGCTACTTCTGTGTTTTCATAGACAGGGGAACATTGGGGCTGCCACTGCTGTGGTGTCAGAGAGAGAGGGACGCTGGGGCTGCCACCGCTGGGGTTTCACAGAGACAGGGACCTGGGGCTTCCACAGCTGCCATGTCACAAGCAGGGAAAGCTGAGGTTGTGACCACTGTGGTGTCACAGCCAGTGGGACACAGGAGCTGCCACTGCTGCAATGTCACAGAGAGGGGAACATTGGGGCTGCTACTTCTGTGTTTTCGTAGACAGGGGAACGTTGGGGCTGCCACTGATGTGGTGTCAGAGAGATTGGAACATTGGAGTTCCCACCAGTGTTTTCTCATAGAGAGAGGAATCTTTGGTTTGCCACTGTGTTGGTGTCAGACAGAGGGGAACGCTGGGGGTGCCACCTCTGGTGTCACAGAGAGGGGGACTAGGGGTGTCACAGCTGTGGAGTCATAGAGAGGGGAACACTGGGGCTGTCACTGCTGTGGTGTCACGGAGAAGGGACTTAGGGCTGCCATAGTTGCAGTGTCACAGAGAGGGGAAGGTCAGGATTGCCACCACTGTGGTGTCACACAGAGGGGAATGTTGGTGCTGCTACTGCTCTGTGGTGACAGAGAAGGGAACGTTGGGGCAGCCATTGCTGTGGGGTCATAAAGAGTGGAATTGTGGGGCTGCCACTGCTGTGGTGTCACAGAGAGGGGAACACTGTCAAACCACTGCCCTCACAGGTGGGGTGGTACTGCCACTGTAGTGTCAGTGCATTGCTGCCACTGCTGTGGTGACACTGCAAACCTCCCTCCTGGGAGTGCTGTGACACTGCAGGGCCTCCTGGGGACATGGTGACACTGCAGGGACTCCTGGGGACATGGTGACACTGCAGGGCCTCCTGGGGACATGGTGTGACACTGCATCACAGGGCCTCCATGGGGTTCTTGTACCACCCCAGGGCCTCATGGAACCATGCCACCTGGGGGCTCTGAGACCATCCACTGTGATCCCTCAGGGCCCCTTTCCCAGGAACCATTGTGACACTCATGGAACCAAGAGGACACTGTGACACTGTGACTGCCAACTGAGGGATGCCTGTGGGGCTCATGGGCCATTGTGACCCTGAACCATCCACTGTGATCCCTCAGGGATCCATTGGGATCACCTCAGGGTTTGTGGAACCATTGTGACACTGCCTCAGGGCCCTAAATGGCCAAAGGAGGACACTGTGGGGCCTCATGGAGCCAAAGGGGCCCAGGTTCATGGGGAACTGAGGGGATGACACTGTGGCTGCTGCAGCCAGCCCTGTCTCCCGGCCCGTGCCAGGAGTGGCCACTCCCTGTCCGCCTCTGGTGGCCGCTTTGGCTGGTGGTGAAGATGTTCCAGGGCTGCTTGTCTCCCAGACACTGTGGCTTGTGCAACTGATGTTGGACACTGTGAGACATCAGGGGTCTGGGGAGAGGGATCACTTGTGAGGCTCTTGTGACTCACAAGTGAGGCCAGTTGGAACCAAGGAACTATTGGGACAAACCTCCAATGGCAGCCTGGGAGGTGTCCAGGGTCCCTTGTGACACTGGGGGGCCTCATGGACTCGCGAAATGGGTTTCTAGGGAAAGGTGGGGTTTCTCAAGGGAGGGGGCCTCATGGGATCTGGAATAAGGGGAGGTCTTGGGGATTCTGGGGGGGCCTCATGGAACCAAATGGGGCCCTGGGATTTCATAACAAAGGAACTTACTGGGCCCTCCTGGGGCCTCCTGGAACCAAGGGCACTCAGAGACACTGGGGGCCTCCTGGTTCTCAGTCTCTTCTGACACTGGTGTCCATCTACAAAGACACAAAACTGGGCAGCCTGATCCTGTGGATCCAGAATATTCCCATCTCCATGGGAGGACGTTCCTGCCATCTGTGCTGCTGTGTGTTCCCCCTGCTCTCCAGGGGAATTGAATCCTACAAGAGACACCGACCCCTCTGGTAGCTGACACCACAGGGCCTCCTGTGGGGTGGGAGCAGAGACATCTTTTGCTCCATCCTGCTGCTCAGAGCCCATCCAACCAGGAATATTTCCAAGGATGGGGCATCCACCAGGTGTCTAGGAAACCTGTGCAGTGTTTCACCACCACAGCATCAAAGATTTCTTCCTTATCTCCAGTCTGAACTTATTCTCTTCTGCTTTAAAACTATTTCCCCTTCTCCAGTTGAGACAGGCCCTACTAAAACATTTTTCCCCATTTTCTGTGAGGTTCCTTGAAGTCCTGCAAGCTCCCAATGGGGTCTCCCAAGGCCTTTTCTGTTCTGGGCTGAACCACCCCAACTCCCCCAGCCTGTCTCTGGCACAGAGGCACTCCAACACTTTGGAGCATCTCAGCCTCCTCTGGAGCTGCTCCATGAAGTCTGAGCCTTTCCTGTGCTGAGGACCCCATTGTAAATTGTTTGTGCACAAGCACTGGTCAGTCAAAGAGGGGAAATAGCTCATTGCTGAAATGCTGCTGAGAGCTGGAGGGAGAGATTCTGCACAGCTCATGCACAGCCTAGAGGGGGGCAGGGACATTCCCATGGGGTCCCTGAAGCTGCAGGGCCAATCTGCCCACACTGGGAGCCTCTGGGCTTGTCCAGCTCCTTCTGCCCAGGCTGTTGGCACGTGGTTACTGGCTGTCCTGGGCCACCCCCCTGACTGGCACTGATCTCCAAGGAGGTCTGGATCTCTCCTTGGCCATTATTCTGCAATTAGAAACCTGCAGACACTTCCTCAATTCCGTTCCAAGGTGTCCTCAGCAACCCAATTACATCACAGCTCTTGTCCATCTGGTCAAGGATCCCCCACAGGGACCCTCTGGTCTCTCAGCTCTGGGGCACTCCACAGAAAAATCTTCCTGGGCCTGCAGCTCCTTGGGCAAGTTCCAGAGCAAAAAGTCAAGGCAGTGGCCTGAAATATTTTCCCAGCTGGGCCAACACTTCTCTGATGGATCCACATTGTCCCTGGGGAAAGAGAGATGCAGAACCCTTCACTAATGCCCTGGAATGTCAAACAGAATCACAGCCTTGGACAGCTCTCAGGAACCACTTCTTTGTGGATTTTCCTTCCTGGGCTTCCAAAGATGTCTGAATGTCCTCCTGGTGCCTCAGGGCCTGGGTAAACAGGGCTTGTCAG
>JALJVW010003025.1:0-12926 GCA_024865655.1 Emberiza elegans | reverse complement strand
TTTCCCAGAAGCAGCAAACTGTGCATTATCCTACCTAAGGAAGTTCTGGATCAGTACATATTTGAACGTTTTGCTCAGTTTTGCTAGAATAGGGTTTTTCTTTGATGTTCCTTGTCATGGATTGGAGACTTTTCCCAGGGATAAGTTGCTGTCTGTTACCACAGCTGAATTTGTCTAGATGCTTGAAAGCAGTTGAATGGTACCAAGGCATGAATTATTGAATTCCTCAAAAGTGGCAGAATGGAACATTCATAACATCAACTGTTACCTTGCTGAGAGACTTCACAAGAATTTGATCTTTCCTGTCTCAGCTTGAAGTGGTGGATCTGAGGAGGACGGAGAGCAGCATGGGCTGCCACATCAAAACCCAGGAAGCTGCAAAGGTGCTGCAGATCTTGTAACCGACCACTAGCGAAGGAAAAGGCAGTTGTCCAAAAGTGCTTGCATTCGAATATTAGAGGAATAAAATCGCAGGAGTGTGGTAAGGTACTGTTTTCTATCAGTTTGCAAGCTGTGCACACAATCCCAGTGTGGCTCGGGCTTGGTTGTTCGCTTGGTTGTTCCGCCTTCCGGCTCCCGGAGGCAAAAGGTGCCGCAAAGAGCATTGTGCCGGTCGCAGAGCACTGTGCCGGAGGCGAAGAAGCGCGGCTTGCCGAAAGAAGCCAAGGACTTCGCTTAGCTCAAAGAGCATTGTAGCGCCTCTTGTCGGTCACCTAAGCAAAAAGAGCATGTCTCGCAAGGAGAAACTGTGCCAGTACAGAAATCATCTCCTATCGTGTTCTAGAGGTGCACGTTTGCAGAGAAAGAAGCAAAAGAAAGTAGTCCAAAACGACTTGCATTCGAATGTTAGCGTGAATAAAATCGCAGGAGAGTGGTAAGGTACTGTTTTCTATCAGTTTGCAAGCTGTGCACACAATCCCAGTGTGGCTCGGCTTGGTTGTTCGCCTCGGAAGGTGCCGCCTCCGGCTCCCGGAGGCGTTTACCAGCAGTCCATGGAAAGAGCATTGTGCCGGTCGCAGAGCAGTGCCCTGAATATTCCTCTGAAAAGGTGTTTACTCTCTAAAGTCTTACATTTTACAAAAAAAGTACAAAGGGACGCGAGGGAGCAGGAGTAAAGTGCTGATGCTCCCGGAGAAGCTTCTCATAGGCTGCTAATTAAGGGTGCAACAGGTCACCAATTAACCCTTTTCCTGAGAGTTAGTTGATGCAGTGGTCTAAGAGTTTCCTTCCTCCTCTTCTCCAAGGTGCTGGCAGAGTCACAGCATGCCTCTGAAGGAGTGCTGCTGAACGGAGCCCCGTGCAGTCCAGAGGAATTTCCTGGGCCTGCAGGGAGTACTCAAAGTGGCAGTGAGGTGGTAAGTGTAGGGCCATGATTCGGGATGAGCTTAGCATGGCTGTGTTGGGATTATGCTGCCAGTAGCACCTCCCTCCCTGCCAAACTCCAGAGAAAGTTCTTGACCACTTGCAGAGAAGCATAAAGTTAACAATCAGGTGTGCTCCTGTGGCCAGGGCAGCCCTGGAGGGAGAAAGAGATGGGGAGAAGGAGATATTGGGAAGGAGGTTGTAAGAAGAGGGTAGTTGAGAGCAATCAGAGCCTGCTGGAGCATCCACGGTGCTGGCCATCCTTTACATTGTGCATTTTCAACTACTCAAAATTTGGTTTTTTAGAAACAAGAATTCTACTACTCTTTTCGATTAAAACCTTAAGGGAAAAGGGTTTTCCACCTTCTGCAAAACTCTTTATACATCACTCAGATTTTCTGAAGAACAGATGACTGTCTATATGAGTGAGCTATAACAAGGATGGTCTCAGAAGAAACACGTATAATTTCAGAAGTAATTTTCAAATTTAGTCAGCCAGATCCAAGTGGCTGTACTTAAATCTCCTACTAGCCATTTGGCTTCTAAATCATGAGGCAGAATCATGAATAACAGATGTTTTGTGATGAGGAGTGACTAAAAGCTGAGTACTTTTTGAGATCTGAGTATTTTAGACCATGACAGCCTTCTAGGTAGCTGGGCATAAAATTACCCTTCTTCCTCCCTGCTCTCAAATCTTATGCTGAGATGAGAGTGTAGTTTGTTATTGCTACTGAGACTTTTGCTGGAAATTTTTTTAACGTCTCCCTGTAATTTTTTAGAGAATCAAATTTGATTTCTTCCCTTATTCTCCCATCTTCAAGAAGTCTACTTTGAAATAGAATGAGCTCTTCAGCATTTTTATTTTGTTCTGCTTTGAAGAAAAAGCACTGTAAATCACCTAGAAAATGCTTTCCATGGAAAAATATTTTCCAAGCAGATAAAATTCACCCTTTCAAAAACACTTTCCCACTGCTGTGATGCATGCAAATTTTATTTTGTAAACAATGGCTTTGGTTTGAAAATGAAAGAAAGGTTTCACTTCACTGACTGACATTATTTTGCTTGGCTTTATAGAAGACTATTAGAAGGCTAAAATCACCACCTACAATTAATGATGCGTCAATGTTTACACAGGTCCATTCATATGATGGTACAACCTGGATAGAGATTATCTCTTTCAAAGTGGGAAAGGCAGGCTCCTACTTAGCACTGCTTAAGCTGTAGCATCTCAATGTTAACAGAGGGTTAAATCTGCACTGGTGAAAAATTGACATGAACATATTGATTTTGATTAAATATTGTTACAAGGCAGATTTTACGCTGCATGTTTTTTCCTCGTCTCAGTGTCTTTTAATTTCTGAGGCTTGTTATGTTAATTCCAGTACTACTTAGATTTGATCATAACTACCAAAACAGTGCATCTTTTAAGAACTAGCTTGAATTTTAACCATGAGAGTGATGCTGTCATTCCCCCTGCCTAGAACTTTAGGACTGACATCTCTTTTAAGTAGAAAATGCTCTATGGGTTCCTAGCTTTGCTGTTTGCACTGTGAGTAAGGTGGGATTCAGGCACCTGGTGTTCAAAAGAATGGGAGTCATCTACACCTTCAGCACTGGAATTGGCCTGCTAGAGCCAACAGGTTATAGACCCTCCTGATGCAGTGGTGAGTATTGGTGTAATATTAAAAGTCAGCCAAGACATGCAGCACGTAGTGAACTAACAGTTAAAAGGGCAGAATTGTTAGATTAGTTATACATGATGTGGGCAGTTCTTGATTTCATGCCGAACATTGTAGACATAAAAAATGTGACAGTATTCACTGTCACACAGCAAATGTATCTTTTCTGTTCATTTCAGTTCCATCACAAAAGAGCATTCATTGAAAGTTTTTTGATATTAACTCCTGTGAAGTAATAAAAGAAAACAGTGGACTCCTAGTGATAAAACAACTCAACAACAAAAATTATTCAAATTCTGAAAAGTTGAACAATGTTCAAACTTTGGTGCAATCTCGTGTAATCCAAAATGGCAAAAAGTGTAAAAATCTTGCAAAGACATATAGGGTGCATCTTATTAAGGGTGTGTGATTAACAACATAGATGTTTGTGAAATGGAGGCTCTACTGAGCTTTATCATTTTAGTGCATCAGTTAGATAGTCACTTGATGCAATTAAATGACTCTATTTGATAGAGCAGGCAGCAAAATTTTAATGGGCATTTGCCTTCTACATTTTCCTCTAGAGATGGAGGTTTTTAATAGGAAAGACTGTGGCCAGAAAATCTGGAGAGGAGCAACGTACCATAAACCTGAAAGTAGCTTGTCTTGCATCATTTGCTTTTCTGCAAATACTACCTCATATGTGTACAGAAAAGAAAAAAACAAAACCCAACAAAAATCAACTAGAAAAAGTAACTCTTAAACATATAATGGGGTAATAATAATAGGTTTTTAAAAATCTGCAGATTGTCTTTTTCCAAATTCCTCTCCCAGCCATGTCCTAAAGAACATTTTTTCACAGAGAAAATGGCTGCAAGATTGATGGAGTTCCATTCAATCATCATATGTTGATTAGCATACGCTTAATAAAAAGCTTATTAGCACATGCTCCAGTCTAAGCATGTCACCAGAGAAGGTATAACAATATTGATGCTTTTTACTGTGACAGAAACATGGGTACACTGGTTCTGCAATTTTAAAATCATCAGGCAATAAAAAATATAAGAAGCAATGCCACACTTTTTATTTTATAAAATGGAGATCAGAATGGGTTTCAGTAATTCTTCTTGCTCCTATTCATTTGAAATTAGAGTACCTAACTGTTTTTTCTCATAAATGCCACTTCAAGTGATGCTTTATTGCCTTCGGCTATGAAAGAGGACAATACATTTTAATTTGTATTGCTATAATTAAGCCTGAAATTTGATTTGATTTGATTTTTATATAGTCTCCTGGTCAGGCATTGTGATGATGATATTTTGCTGTTCAGAATTCAGGACTACAAAAATACTATTTTGGCCAGAGTAATGTGACGGGTGATGCAAGATTTGCAGTTCTAACAGGTTAACAAGTGTTATTTTCTCTGTCACTTTCACCAATCTCATCAGAAGAAGACCTTATCATAGTTTTATTTGTTGTTTTTTTTTTTTTTTTTAATAAATTTTTAAGTGAATTTCAATGTCATTTTTCCTCACTTAAATTCCAGGTATATGATACAGATAATAGCTGGACTTTAGACTCATTTAACTCTAACAGTAATACCAAATCCTTTAGCTGATGGAGAACAGCAGTACCTTAATCCCATTTTATCCTGCAGGAGATTGACTTTCTCTGGTTCCATTTGATGACAATAAAAACCATGACAGGCAGAACAAACTCATATTGCTGTGGGCAACTACTTTTGGTAGAAATCAATCCCTGTCTTTTTTTCAGGGAGCAGGTGTCCTTTGTCTGGCTATCACGAGCATTCCATGTGGTTATGAAGAGAGCATTGAGTTTTGGCAGGTCCAGACTTTAAAACATCGGGAGGAATAGCACGTGCTTGGTTGGCATCCTCAATCTTTTGGGATTTCTGGGATGTGCTCAGGCACATCATTCCTCTTCTCTCAAGACTATCAAAAGTTCCTCCTTCCTCAAGATCATCCAGCAACATTATTTTCTTGGCAGCAGGACCAAAACTTCTACAAACAGGCCTACCCAGAGCCTAGCCTAGTCTAAATGAAGTATGTAAAGAAAGATGGAAATGAGGTTTTTAGATAATTCACATCCAAATTTAGGAAAACAGGATATCTTTCTAGAAATACAACTCTTTTCAATTCTCAAGGCTCGCAAAGCTTCATTTTAAAATTTTGCTGATATTTCTTTATCTACTTTTTCCTGGGTTTTGTACCTATTTTAAATTAGTTCTGGTTTACAATTGCACAACATTCAAAGAAAACAAAAGTAAATACTCATCACATTTGTTGTAGCTCATTAACCTACTATTGAGCTGAGTTTTGATATTTTCCTAATCGCTGCGGGGTATACAGAGCGTTTTTATTCATTCCAGATATAGTTTCAAAACTACCTGACACTGTTTTATGTGAAAGCTAGTGGAGAATCTATATTGCTTGCAGTGAACAACCCAGCAGCAATCAGAGAATGTCCACATTATAAGGAGTGCCCGTGGAGATACTATGAAGTACAGCTGTTTCACAGAAAAAAAAATTTAACTGGTTTTGGTTGTTTGTTTTGTGTTTGGTTGGTTTGGGGTTTTGTTTTTTTTCTTTTGGTTTGGCTTTTTGTTTTGTTTGGGGTTTTTTGATTTGGTTTGGTTTTTTTTTTTTTTTTTTCCTTTTCTTTTGGTTCTCTTTTTGTTTGTTTGAGTTTTTGGGGAGTTTTTGGTTTTATTTCTTTATTTCTTTATTTTAACTAGGCAGTTTCCACAAAGTTTTTCCAAAAAGACAAGTCTTTCTACATCTACTTTTAAGGTCATTAATATCTGTCTTCTACCCCAAAAAGACCTTTTGAAAGGTTAGACACATTTTAGTTGTACTTTCTGGGCTTAAACACTGCTGTTCTCTTGCAGAGTTCTCGTTTTTTTCAGGTCACACAAAAAATTTTGTTAGAATTTGTAAAAACTCCATACAAAGCATTCCACCCCAACCACCCCTATGATATAAGGTGGCTACAGGACTTGAAGTCAGATGTACACCTATTGGAGCCCTTGAAGAACCCATCGCACATATCAACCTCTTCAGAGACATCCAGAAGGTTCAGAACCTGAATTTCCACAGGTTTTCTATTTTTCCTACTAATAAGTAAGCTTCTCAGATTACCTGGGTTCAGGTTGTAAACTGGAGAGTGATAGAAAAAAAAAACAAAATGCTAAAGGAAAGAATAGGGTTACTTTTTCTCAAAGATTTCTTGAAGCAATTATCTTATACCAATGGTTTGAAGAGTTGATGTGGTTTAGAAAATTTTCAAAGTTTATGTGGGTGAAGGAAAGAAAAAAACTTCTTCTAATTTTCTTCTAATACATTTCTGTAGAGATGTGGTTTAGACAGAGCATGCAGTTGATGACAGACAAAGAAGCACAAATTTGGACAGAAATACTGGGGGTAGGTTTCACCTCATTGGCAGGGTGTCCAACTGTATGGAGGCCAGACAAGCAAGGATAAGGAGAAAAAAAATTGTCCTCTTATTTCAGAACTGTGCTTTATCCATCCCAAAGTGGAGTGAATCAATGGCTGCACTTGGCCTTCTCTGGTTGGAATTCCCAGATATCTCATCCCTGCCATTGTGTCAGGCAGACTGTGTCGGCAAAACAGGATAAGGGACACGAGCCTTCCCAGAAGCAGCAAACTGTGCATTATCCTACCTAAGGAAGTTCTGGATCAGTACATATTTGAACGTTTTGCTCAGTTTTGCTAGAATAGGGTTTTTCTTTGATGTTCCTTGTCATGGGATTGGAGACTTTTCCCAGGGATAAGTTGCTGTCTGTTACCACAGCTGAATTTGTCTAGATGCTTGAAAGCAGTTGAATGGTACCAAGGCATGAATTATTGAATTCCTCAAAAGTGGCAGAATGGAACATTCATAACATCAACTGTTACCTTGCTGAGAGACTTCACAAGAATTTGATCTTTCCTGTCTCAGCTTGAAGTGGTGGATCTGAGGAGGACGGAGAGAGCATCTGAAAACCCAGGAAGCTGCAAAGGTGGAGATCTTGTAACCGACCACTGCGAAGGAAAAGGCAGTTGTCCAAAAGTGCTTGCATTCAATATTAGAGTGAATAAAATCCAGGAGTGTGGAAGGTACTGTTTTCTATCAGTTTGCAAGCTGTGCACATCCCAGTGTGGCTCGGCTTTGGTTGTTCGCCTTTCGAAGGTGCCGCCTCTCCGGCAGGAGGCCAAAAGCGGCTTGCAAAAAGAGCATTGTGCCGGTCCGGTGAAGAGCAGAGTGAATAAAATGTGCAGGAGCGCGGCTTCCACTATGCCGAAAGGCCAAGGACCGGCGCTTTTGCAGCTCGGGCGTTTGCAAGCGTCCCAGTGTTGTCGCCTACAGGTGCCGCTAAGCCCGGAAAGCTTTTCCACTATGTCTCAAGGAGAAACTGTGCCAGTACAGAAATCATCTCCTATCGTGTTCTAGAGGTGCACAGAGCTCTGCAGAGCGTTTTGCAAGAAGCAAAAGAAAGTAGTCCAAAACGACTTGCATTCGAATGTTAGCGTGAATAAAATCGCAGGAGAGTGGTAAGGTACTGTTTTCTATCAGTTTGCAAGCTGTGCACACAATCCCAGTGTGGCTCGGCTTGGTTGTTCGCCTTCGGAAGGTGCCGCCTCTCCGGCTCCCCGGAGGCGAAGAAGCGGCTTCTTCGCGCAAAAAGAGCATTGTGCCGGTCGCAGAGCACTGTGCCGGTAGCGGTGTGCTCCGAACCGCGGCTTCTGTTAGTTGGAAATTATAAAGGGTTATTTTATACAATGCTCTTGTCAGAAGGTGTTTACCAGCAGTCCATGGACAGTCTGACCACCCTGCAACTGTCCTTCGGTGTAATATTCCTCTGAAAACCCTCTCTAAAGTCTTACATTTTACAAAAAGTACAAAGGACGCGCGAGGGGAGCAGGAGTAAAGTGCTGGATGCTCCCGGAGAAGCTTCTCATAGGCTGCTAATTAAGGGTGCAACAGGTCACCAATTAACCCTTTTCCTGAGAGTTAGTTGATGCAGTGGTCTAAGAGTTTCCTTCCTCCTCTTCCAAGGTGCTGGCAGAGTCACAGCATGCCTCTGAAGGAGTGCTGCTGAACGGAGCCCGTGCAGTCCAGAGGAATTTCCTGGGCCTGCAGGGAGTACTCAAAGTGGCAGTGAGGTGGTAAGTGTAGGGCCATGATTCGGGGATGAGCTTAGCATGGCTGTGTTGGGATTATGCTGCCAGTAGCACCTCCCTCCCTGCCAAACTCCAGAGAAAGTTCTTGACCACTTGCAGAGAAGCATAAAGTTAACAATCAGGTGTGCTCCTGTGGCCAGGGCAGCCCTGGAGGGAGAAAGAGATGGGGAGAAGGAGATATTGGGAAGGAGGTTGTAAGAAGAGGGTAGTTGAGAGCAATCAGAGCCTGCTGGAGCATCCACGGTGCTGGCCATCCTTTACATTGTGCATTTTCAACTACTCAAAATTTGGTTTTTAGGAACAAGAATTCTACTACTTTTTCGATTAAAACCTTAAGGGAAAAGGGTTTTCCACCTTCTGCAAAACTCTTTATACATCACTCAGATTTTCTGAAGAACAGATGACTGTCTATATGAGTGAGCTATAACAAGGATGGTCTCAGAAGAAACACGTATAATTTCAGAAGTAATTTTCAAATTTAGTCAGCCAGATCCAAGTGGCTGTACTTAAATCTCCTACTAGCCATTTGGCTTCTAAATCATGAGGCAGAATCATGAATAACAGATGTTTTGTGATGAGGAGTGACTAAAAGCTGAGTACTTTTTGAGATCTGAGTATTTTAGACCATGACAGCCTTCTAGGTAGCTGGGCATAAAAATTACCCTTCTTCCTCCTGCTCTCAAATCTTATGCTGAGAGATGAGAGTGTAGTTTGTTATTGCTACTGAGACTTTTGCTGGAAATTTTTTAACGTCTCCCTGTAATTTTTTTTAGAGAATCAAATTTGATTTCTTCCCTTATTCTCCCATCTTCAAGAAGTCTACTTTGAAATAGAATGAGCTCTTCAGCATTTTTATTTTGTTCTGCTTTGAAGAAAAAGCACTGTAAATCACCTAGAAAATGCTTTCCATGGAAAAATATTTTCCAAGCAGATAAAATTCACCCTTTCAAAAACACTTCTCCACTGCTGTGATGCATGCAAATTTTATTTTGTAAACAATGGCTTTGGTTTGAAAATGAAAGAAAGGTTTCACTTCACTGACTGACATTATTTTGCTTGGCTTTATAGAAGACTATTAGAAGGCTAAAATCACCACCTACAATTAATGATGCGTCAATGTTTACACAGGTCCATTCATATGATGGTACAACCTGATAGAGATTATCTCTTTCAAAGTGGGAAAGGCAGGCTCCTACTTAGCACTGCTTAAGCTGTAGCATCTCAATGTTAACAGAGGGTTAAATCTGCACTGGTGAAAAATTGACATGAACATATTGATTTTGATTAAATATTGTTACAAGGCAGATTTTACGCTGCATGTTTTCCTCGTCTCAGTGTCTTTTAATTTCTGAGGCTTGTTATGTTAATTCCAGTACTACTTAGATTTGATCATAACTACCAAAACAGTGCATCTTTTAAGAACTAGCTTGAATTTTAACCATGAGAGTGATGCTGTCATTCCCTGCCTAGAACTTTAGGACTGACATCTCTTTTAAGTAGAAAATGCTCTATGGGTTCCTAGCTTTGCTGTTTGCACTGTGAGTAAGGTGGGATTCAGGCACCTGGTGTTCAAAAGAATGGGAGTCATCTACACCTTCAGCACTGGAATTGGCCTGCTAGAGCCAACAGGTTATAGACCCTCCTGATGCAGTGGTGAGTATTGGTGTAATATTAAAAGTCAGCCAAGACATGCAGCACGTAGTGAACTAACAGTTAAAAGGGCAGAATTGTTAGATTAGTTATACATGATGTGGGCAGTTCTTGATTTCATGCCGAACATTGTAGACATAAGAAATGTGACAGTATTCACTGTCACACAGCAAATGTATCTTTTCTGTTCATTTCAGTTCCATCACAAAAGAGCATTCATTGAAAGTTTCTTTGATATTAACTCCTGTGAAGTAATAAAAAAAGAAAACAGTGGACTCCTAGTGATAAAACAACTCAACAACAAAAATTATTCAAATTCTGAAAAGTTGAACAATGTTCAAACTTTGGTGCAATCTCGTGTAATCCAAAATGGCAAAAAGTGTAAAAAATCTTGCAAAGACATATAGGGTGCATCTTATTAAGGGTGTGTGATTAACAACATAGATGTTTGTGAAATGGAGGCTCTACTGGAGCTTTATCATTTTAGTGCATCAGTTAGATAGTCACTTGATGCAATTAAATGACTCTATTTGATAGAGCAGGCAGCAAAATTTTAATGGGCATTTGCCTTCTACATTTTCCTCTAGAGATGGAGGTTTTTAATAGGAAAGACTGTGGCCAGAAAATCTGGAGAGGAGCAACGTACCATAAACCTGGAAAGTAGCTTGTCTTGCATCATTTGCTTTTCTGCAAATACTACCTCATATGTGTACAGAAAAGAAAAGAAAAAAACCCAACAAAAATCAACTAGAAAAAGTACTCTTAAAAATATAATGGGGTAATAATAATAGGTTTTTAAAAATCTGCAGATTGTCTTTTTCCAAATTCCTCCCCAGCCATGTCCTAAAGAACATTTTTTCACAGAGAAAATGGCTGCAAGATTGATGGAGTTCCATTCAATCATCATATGTTGATTAGCATACGCTTAATAAAAAGCTTATTAGCACATGCTCCAGTCTAAGCATGTCACCAGAGAAGGTATAACAATATTGATGCTTTTTTTTACTGTGACAGAAACATGGGTACACTGGTTCTGCAATTTTAAAATCATCAGGCAATAAAAATATAAGAAGCAATGCCACACTTTTATTTTATAAAAATGGAGATCAGAATGGGTTTCAGTAATTCTTCTTGCTCCTATTCATTTGAAATTAGAGTACCTAACTGTTTTTTCTCATAAATGCCACTTCAAGTGATGCTTTATTGCCTTCGGCTATGAAAGAGGACAATACATTTTAATTTGTATTGCTATAATTAAGCCTGAAATTTGATTTGATTTGATTTTTATATAGTCTCCTGGTCAGGCATTGTGATGATGATATTTTGCTGTTCAGAATTCAGGACTACAAAAATACTATTTTGGCCAGAGTAATGTGACGGGTGATGCAAGATTTGCAGTTCTAACAGGTTAACAAGTGTTATTTTCTCTCTGTCACTTTCACCAATCTCATCAGAAGAAGACCTTATCATAGTTTTATTTGTTGTTTTTTTTTTTTTTAAAAAATTTTTAAGTGAATTTCAATGTCATTTTTCCTCACTTAAATTCCAGGTATATGATACAGATAATAGCTGGACTTTAGACTCATTTAACTCTAACAGTAATACCAAATCCTTTAGCTGATGGAGAACAGCAGTACCTTAATCCCATTTTATCCTGCAGGAGATTGACTTTCTCTGGTTCCATTTGATGACAATAAAATCCATGACAGGCAGAACAAACTCATATTGCTGTGGGCAACTACTTTTGGTAGAAATCAATCCCTGTCTTTTTTTCAGGGAGCAGGTGTCCTTTGTCTGGCTATCACGAGCATTCCATGTGGTTATGAAGAGAGCATTGAGTTTTGGCAGGTCCAGACTTTAAAACATCGGGAGGAATAGCACGTGCTTGGTTGGCATCCTCAATCTTTTGGGATTTCTGGGATGTGCTCAGGCACATCATTCCTCTTCTCTCAAGACTATCAAAAGTTCCTCCTTCCTCAAGATCATCCAGCAACATTATTTTCTTGGCAGCAGGACCAAAACTTCTACAAACAGGCCTACCCAGAGCCTAGCCTAGTCTAAATGAAGTATGTAAAGAAAGATGGAAATGAGGTTTTTAGATAATTCACATCCAAATTTAGGAAAACAGGATATCTTTCTAGAAATACAACTCTTTTCAATTCTCAAGGCTCGCAAAGCTTCATTTTAAAATTTTGCTGATATTTCTTTATCTACTTTTTCCTGGGTTTTGTACCTATTTTAAATTAGTTCTGGTTTACAATTGCACAACATTCAAAGAAAACAAAAGTAAATACTATCACATTTGTTGTAGCTCATTAACCTACTATTGAGCTGAGTTTTGATATTTTCCTAATCGCTATGGGTATACAGAGCGTTTTTATTCATTCCAGATATAGTTTCAAAACTACCTGACACTGTTTTATGTGAAAGCTAGTGGAGAATCTATATTGCTTGCAGTGAACAACCCAGCAGCAATCAGAGAATGTCCACATTATAAGGAGTGCCCGTGGAGATACTATGAAGTACAGCTGTTTCACAGAAAAAGAATTTAACTGGTTTTGGTTGTTTGTTTTGTGTTTGGTTGGTTTGGGGTTTTGTTTTTTTTTTTGGTTTGGCTTTTTGTTTTGTTTGGGGTTTTTTTGATTTGGTTTGGTTTTATTTTTTTTTTTTCTTTTCCTTTGGTTCTCTTTTTGTTTGTTTGAGTTTTTTTGGGAGTTTTTGGTTTTATTTCTTTATTTTTTATTTTAACTAGGCAGTTTCCACAAAAGTTTTTCCAAAAAGACAAGTCTTTCTACATCTACTTTTAAGGTCATTAATATCTGTCTTCTACCCCAAAAGACCTTTTGAAAGGTTAGACACATTTTAGTTGTACTTTCTGGGCTTAAACACTGCTGTTCTCTTTGCAGAGTTCTCGTTTTCTTTCAGGTCACACAAAATTTTGTTAGAATTTGTAAAAACTCCATACAAAGCATTCCACCCCAACCACCCCTATGATATAAGGTGGCTACAGGACTTGAAGTCAGATGTACACCTATTGGAGCCCTTTGAAGAACCA
>JALJVW010003024.1:0-10029 GCA_024865655.1 Emberiza elegans | reverse complement strand
GTGTCCCAGAGGCACAGAGCAGCTGGCATGTCAGCAAGGGGCTGTGTGACAGCACAGAGTGGGCTGTGTGAGCTCACAGACTGGGCCTGACATCACAGAGTTTGTTGTGTGAGGTCATGGAGCAGCTCCAGCATCATAGAGGGGTCTGTGTGAAATCATGGAGCAGGCTGTGATGGTCATGGTGTGTGCAGTGACGTTACAGAGCAGGGTGTGAGGTCATAGTGTGTGCAGTGACATTACAGAGTGGCAGTATGGCATCACAGAGAGGGTTGTGTGACATCGCTGATGGACTTGTGACATCGCAGAGGTGGCTGTGACATCATAGAGTAGGGTGTAAGGCCATAGAGCAGACTGTACCATCATGGAGGGTGGCTCTGTGACATCAGACTGGGTTGACATCGCTGGATGTCTGAGTAACATGACAGAACCGGCTGTGACATCACAGAAGAGACCGTGACATCCAGGGGTGATTTGTGACCTCAGACTGCAGCTGTGTGACAGCCCAGAGTGATATCCCAGCATTGGCTCTGTGACATCACATGGGGGATTTGTTTCATCCCATGCTGGGCTTTAACATCACAGGGCCTGTGTGACATCATAGGTGGTTCTGTGGAATCACAGATGGCTCTGTGACATGACAGGGGCTGTGTGAGGTCACTGGGGAGGTCCCTCTGCCCCGGCCCCCCTCACAGTTCCTCCAGAGCAGTCCAACCCTGCTCGTGCACAGCGGGGTCCCCTGTCCCCCCGGGTCTCCCTGGCCCCACAGCCTCCCCCAGAGGATGTTCCACGAGATCGAGCCCAGAGCCTGACACGGGGCCGGGGGGCCGGGGCCCTGGGGGTGGCACAGGGGGACAGGGACCCCCGGCAGCATCCCCTGTGTCCCCAGGGCCAGAGCCTGGGCCAGGGCTCCTTCACCCTCTTACAAACGAGGGGCTGAGAGCGCTGAAAAAATCCCCAGCAAGGAATCAGCAAAAACCAGATTGAATATTAAGGGAGAGCAGCACAGAGTTCCTTGGCAAGAGTCACTCTGCTCCTGACTGGGCACTCTAGGCACACCAAAGAAACAAAGCAACAAAAACCAAACAAAATCCAGTCAAAGAAGAAATGAACCAAAACCAGGACTTGACTGATACCTTAGACTTCAGCATTTAGCAAAAAAGAACAGCACTTAACAGTATTTAACCTTACTTGTAACCTAGGACTTAATGATGTAGCTCTGCAATAAAACTTAACAATATTCAACTTAGCTTATAACTTCTATTCAATGTAACAACTTAGCAAAAGAACAACTCTTAGCAGCATTGAACTCAGCTTACAGCTTGTGACTCACCATCACTTGCAGGCCTGACTGGCTCAGCCTCCAAGGCACCCAAGCCCTCAGAGAGCAGCATTTGTGCCACATTTCCCAGCACAGGCACTCCTGTGTGCACACAGACACCAAGAGTCAGTGCAAGGCACCTGTGAGCAATTCCCTGAGGGCAGGGAATGCTCCCTGAGGATGTTTTGGCATCTCCCCAGCGGGCAAAGGGCTGAGCCTGGAGGAGTGGGGGGATCGCCCAGGCCCGCTGTTGTTCAGGATCCCCGAGTGCAGCAAACGGGAGAGTTCCCGCCTGGGAGAGGCCCCACTGCGAGGGAGTGGCTGGCCCAGGAGAGCTGCAAGGGCTCCTTTGAGCGCTGCTTGCAGGGCCCCAAGAGAGGGGCTTCAGTCCCAGCCATGGTTCATCCTGGCCGCACTTGGCACCAGCAGCTTTTGGCAGGGTGAGAACAGGGATGTTGTGCCACGCAGGGAACAGAAACAGCTGCCAGGGCTGCTGCTAAAGGAACCAGGAGCTGGTTGGGCAGCAGCAGTGCCTGGAGCAGACAGTGTTTGTGAGGAGCTGAGCCCAGGGGCTGTTGGCCAAGGCCGAGGCCCAGGGAGCATTTCTCAGCTGGCAGGGCGGCCTGAGAAGGGAGGGGGAATGCAGCAGCACAGGGCCCATGGAACCAAGGGACCATTGTGACACCGTGGCGCCCTGATAGACCAAGGGGCCATGGTGACACTGTGGGGCCCTGTGAGAACAAGGGACATTGGGACATTGTCACACCCCATGGAACCAAAGGTCCACTGTGACATTGCAAGGCCTCATGGAACCATGGAACCTTGGAAAGACCATTGAGACACTTCACAACCTCATGGAACCAAGGGGCTGTTGTGGCACTGAGGAGACTCATGGAATCATGGAGACCATTGTGACACTACGAGGCCCCATGGAATAAGCAAAGCATTGTGACGCTGTGGGGCACCATGGAACCAAGGAGACCATTGTGACACTGTGGGGCACCATGAAACCAAGAGGCCTTTTGTGACCTGCAGGGCTGCATGGAACCAAGGGGCCATTGTGACATTGCCAGGCCTTCTGTCATCAGTGGTGCATTGTGACACTAAGAAACCAAGGGGACCATTGTGACACTGCAGGGCTTCATGGAACCAAAGCTCCAGGGTGACACAGAGAGGCCGCCTCATCAATGCTCCATTGTGACACCGTGGAGCCAACGGAGACCATTGTGACACCACAAACCCTCATGGTCCAAAGGCCCATTGTGACATTGCAGGGCTCACGGAACAGAGGAGTGACATGACATTGTGAGGCCTGTGGAAGCACAGAGACCATTGTGGCACTTCAAGGCCTCATGGAATCTTTGGGGCCTTTGTGACACCGCTGACCTTCAGGAAGCTGGGAGCCATTGAAACTGTGGGACCCCATGGAACCAAGGCAGCCTTGTGACACCTCAGGGCCCCATAAAACCAAGGGGACACAGAACAGGTCTGGCTGGTTTGGCCTCCCGTGGGCCACCTGACTGGTCCAGCTGACCTTGGCATGTTGAGGGTCTCTTCTCATCTGCTGCTGAAACACTGGGGCTCCGTGCTTTCCTTCCTGTGGTAAAGAACTGTCCTTCTCCTCCAGGCCATGACCAGAACTGGGATTTCAAAACCAAATTCCCTTCTATCCAGGCATTGTTCCCATAGCAATATTGCCAGGACAAGTCTGTCTGCCTGTGCTTTCACAAGGGTCACCTCTCATCTGTGCCCAAAACCCTGGGGAAGGCTCTGTGCTTTCCTTCCTATGGAAGAGAACTGTCCTTCCTGGCCAGGTTCCCGTGTCTCCAAATTTGGGTCCACCTCCAACACTGCCTATTGGGACAGACTGGAGGAGATTGTTGGCTTGGATCATTTCATGTGGGGGGGAGGAAGGGCAGGTCCAGCTTTGCCCTGCCCGGTGAGCCCAGCCCTGCCCTGCCCTGGAACCCCAATCCCCCAGAGCCTCCATCCCAGCCCCCGCAGTGTCTGCCAGCCCCTGGCACAGCACAGGCAATGCTCCACAGCCACCTCTGCAGCCCCCAGCCCAGCTCCTGAGGGACCAAATGACCCCAGTCCCCACCTGGGGAAGGGCCCAGGAAGACCAAGGGGTATTTAAGTCTGACCACAAGGCAAGCA
Source organism: Emberiza elegans (assembly GCA_024865655.1). Taxonomy (NCBI): domain Eukaryota; kingdom Metazoa; phylum Chordata; class Aves; order Passeriformes; family Fringillidae; genus Emberiza; species Emberiza elegans. The sequence goes on along the minus strand of JALJVW010003024.1, from coordinate 6,554 downwards.
CACATCTTGACCCTCCCTCCTCTTGCAATTTCCATCTGAACAACACTGGAATCCAGGTGGGGGTGCTTCTCTGTATCTTATATGTCTTTCTTTCTTTCTGTGTCTACTTCTCCTATTTCTTTCTCTCTGCAAATTTTGATTACCTTAAAATGGAATGGGCATAGAGATTCTGAAGTTGAATGGGCCAAGTTAATGCTTTGAGAAGTGTGTTTTGCTGATTGAATGTTATAATGTACCTTTTGCCAAAGTTTCTCTGATTTTCTAAATTTACCAATAAAATCTGGTCAGTTGTTTTGAGCTCCTGAGGATCTCTGGTAGGTATTTCTCCAGTACATCCAACTCAGAGGACACCAATAATTGTAATTCCTTTAAAATGTCTCATGGAAAGAATTGTTTGGGGCATGGGAGTGCGGGCTTGTGTGTCCTGCTTGGCACAGCCCAGGCAGGGCTTTCCCAGCCCCATTCCACACCCATTTCCCAGCTGCAGCCCCTGGTGCCTCTGAGTGCTGCTTGCCCAGCCCCGGGGACGCTCCTTGTCTGCCCATTCCCCACGGTCTCTGGGCAGGGCTGGCTCAGTGGGGCTGCTGACATCCTCAGCAACTTGCAGAGGCTGCTGCTGAATTCTACTGCTCCAGAGGCTCGACGTGTATTCCAACTGAATGTAACATATTTAAAAAGACAGTGAGAAAACATTTGTGAGGTCCTGCTTAGGTTTTTCTTCCTGTAATACATTGATATGTGCAATCTCCAACTGACACTGTGTCAAAGTACCAGTGTTCTGCCCTACCTGCAACCTGGGGACACTTTCATATGAGTTATGTCCCCTCAGTGGGAGCCATTTAGAGTTAAAGGAAGTTTGGACTTTGAATCTGATTTTGAGTTTTTGAGGAGGTTTGGAGCACACTGAGGCACTGATGAGTGTGATGCAAAGAGCACCAAAGGCCCAGAGGGTCATTGAAGTCCCTGTGCTGTGTCTGTGCTGCTGAGCTGGGCCGGGCTCCTGGCCCAGAGGCAGCTGCTGGCAAGGGCAGCGCTGCAGAGAGACAGCTCTGGGCAGGAGCAGCTCCTGTGCAGAGCCCAGCAGGGCTGGGGCACTGCCAGGGCCCCTCAGGGACACCAGCAGGGCACAGACTGAGCCCCAGGGGCTCAGCACTGGCAGGGGCTGTGCCATGGCCCAGAGGGGGCTGTGTCACAGCAGCACCTCTGTGGCTGTGTCCTAGAGGCACAGAGCAGCTGGCATGTCAGCAAGGGGCTGTGTGACAGCACAGAGTGGGCTGTGTGAGCTCACAGACTGGGCTCTGACATCACAGAGTTTGTTGTGTGAGGTCATGGAGCAGCTCCAGCATCATAGAGGGGTCTGTGTGACATCATAGAGCAGGCTGTGATGGTCATGGTGTGTGCAGTGACGTTACAGAGCAGGGTGTGAGGTCATAGTGTGTGCAGTGACATTACAGAGTGGCAGTATGGCATCACAGAGAGGGTTGTGTGACATCGCTGATGGACTTGTGACATCGCAGAGGTGGCTGTGACATCATAGAGTAGGGTGTAAGGCCATAGAGCAGACTGTACCATCATGGAGGGTGGCTCTGTGACATCAGACTGGGTTGTGACATCGCTGGATGTCTGAGTAACATGACAGAACCGGCTGTGACATCACAGAAGAGACCGTGACATCCAGGGGTGATTTGTGACCTCAGACTGCAGCTGTGTGACAGCCCAGAGTGATATCCCAGCATTGGCTCTGTGACATCACATGGGGATTTGTTTCATCCCATGCTGGGCTTTAACATCACAGGGCCTGTGTGACATCATAGGTGGTTCTGTGGAATCACAGATGGCTCTGTGACATGACAGGGGCTGTGTGAGGTCACTGGGAGGTCCCTCTGCCCCGGCCCCCTCACAGTTCCCCCAGAGCAGTCCAACCCTGCTCAGGCACAGCGGGGTCCCCTGTCCCCCGGGGTCCCCTGGCCCCACAGCCTCCCCCAGAGGATGTTCCACGAGATCGAGCCCAGAGCCTGACACGGGGCGGGGGCCGGGGCCCTGGGGGTGGCACAGGGGACAGGGACCCCCGGCAGCATCCCCTGTCCCCAGGGCCAGAGCCTGGGCCAGGGCTCCTTCACCCTCTTACAAACGAGGGGCTGAGAGCGCTGAAAAATCCCCAGCAAGGAATCAGCAAAAACAGATTGAATATTAAGGAGAGCAGCACAGAGTTCCTTGGCAAGAGTCACTCTGCTCCTGACTGGGCACCTAGGCACACCAAAGAAACAAAGCAAAGCAAAAAACCAAACAAAATCCAGTCAAAGAAGAAATGAACCAAAACCAGGACTTGACTGATACCTTAGACTTCAGCATTTAGCAAAAGAACAGCACTTAACAGTATTTAACCTTACTTGTAACCTAGGACTTAATGATGTAGCTCTGCAATAAAAACTTAACAATATTCAACTTAGCTTATAACTTCTATTCAATGTAACAACTTAGCAAAAGAACAACTCTTAGCAGCATTGAACTCAGCTTACAGCTTGTGACTCACCATCACTTGCAGGCCTGACTGGCTCAGCTCTCCAAGGCACCCAAGCCCTCAGAGAGCAGCATTTGTGCCACATTTCCCCAGCACAGGCACTCCTGTGTGCACACAGACACCAAGAGTCAGTGCAAGGCACCTGTGAGCAATTCCCTGAGGGCAGGGAATGCTCCCTGAGGATGTGTTTTGGCATCTCCCCAGCGGGCAAAGGGCTGAGCCTGGAGGAGTGGGGGGATCGCCCAGGCTCCGTCGTTGTTCAGGATCCCCGAGTGCAGCAAACGGGAGAGTTCCCGGCTGGGAGAGGCCCCACTGCGAGGGAGTGGCTGGCCCAGGAGAGCTGCAAGGGCTCCTTTGGAGCGCTGCTTGCAGGGCCCCAAGAGAGGGGCTTCAGTCCCAGCCATGGTTCATCCTGGCTGCACTTGGCACCAGCAGCTTTTGGCAGGGTGAGAACAGGGATGTTGTGCCACGCAGGAACAGAAACAGCTGCCAGGGCTGCTGCTAAAGGAACCAGGAGCTGGTTGGGCAGCAGCAGTGCCTGAGCAGACAGTGTTTGTGAGGAGCTGAGCCCAGGGGCTGTTGGCCAAGGCCGAGGCCCAGGGAGCATTTCTCAGCTGGCAGGGCGGCCTGAGAAGGGAGGGGGGAATGCAGCAGCACAGGGCCCATGGAACCAAGGGACCATTGTGACACCGTGGGCCCCTGATAGACCAAGGGGCCATGGTGACACTGTGGGGCCCTGTGAGAACAAGGGACATTGGGACATTGTCACACCCCATGGAACCAAAGGTCCACTGTGACATTGCAAGGCCTCATGGAACCATGGAACCTTGAAAGACCATTGAGACACTTCACAACCTCATGGAACCAAGGGGCTGTTGTGGCACTGAGGAGACTCATGGAATCATGGAGACCATTGTGACACTACGAGGCCCCATGGAATAAGCAAAGCATTGTGACGCTGTGGGGCACCATGGAACCAAGGAGACCATTGTGACACTGTGGGGCACCATGAAACCAAGAGGCCTTTTGTGACCCTGCAGGGCTGCATGGAACCAAGGGGCCATTGTGACATTGCCAGGCCTTCTGTCATCAGTGGTGCATTGTGACACTAAGAAACCAAGGGGGGACCATTGTGACACTGCAGGGCTTCATGGAACCAAAGCTCCAGGGTGACACAGAGAGGCCGCCTCTCATCAATGCTCCATTGTGACACCGTGGAGCCAACGGAGACCATTGTGACACCATTAAACCCTCATGGTCCAAAGGCCCATTGTGACATTGCAGGGCTCACGGAACAGAGGAGTGACATGACATTGTGAGGCCTGTGGAAGCACAGAGACCATTGTGGCACTTCAAGGCCTCATGGAACTTTGGGGCCTTTGTGACACCAAGGGACCTTCAGGAAGCTGGGAGCCATTGTGAAACTGTGGGACCCCATGGAACCAAGGCAGCCTTGTGACACCTCAGGGCCCCATAAAACCAAGGGGACACAGAACAGGTCTGGCTGGTTTGGCCTCCCGTGGGCCACCTGACTGGTCCAGCTGACCTTGGCATGTTGAGGGTCTCTTCTCATCTGCTGCTGAAACACTGGGGCTCCGTGCTTTCCTTCCTGTGGTAAAGAACTGTCCTTCTCCTCCAGGCCATGACCAGAACTGGGATTTCAAAACCAAATTCCTTCTATCCAGGCATTGTTCCCATAGCAATATTGCCAGGACAAGTCTGTCTGCCTGTGCTTTCACAAGGGTCACCTCTCATCTGTGCCCAAAACCCTGGGGAAGGCTCTGTGCTTTCCTTCCTATGGAAGAGAACTGTCCTTCCTGGCCAGGTTCCCGTGTCTCCAAATTTGGGTCCACCTCCAACACTGCCTATTGGGACAGACTGGAGGAGATTGTTGGCTTGGATCATTTCATGTGTGGGGGAGGAAGGGGCAGGTCCAGCTTTGCCCTGCCCGTGAGCCCAGCCCTGCCCTGCCCTGAACCCCAATCCCCCAGAGCCTCCATCCCAGCCCCCGCAGTGTCTGCCAGCCCCTGGCACAGCACAGGCAATGCCCACAGCCACCTCTGCAGCCCCAGCCCAGCTCCTGAGGGACCAAATGACCCCAGTCCCCACCTGGGGAAGGGCCCAGGAAGACCAAGGGGCTATTTAAGTCTGACCACAAGGCAAGCACACATCTTGACCCTCCCTCCTCTTGCAATTTCCATCTGAACAACACTGGAATCCAGGTGGGGGTGCTTCTCTGTATCTTATATGTCTTTCTTTCTTTCTGTGTCTACTTCTCCTATTTCTTTCTCTCTGCAAATTTTGATTACCTTAAAATGGAATGGGCATAGAGATTCTGAAGTTGAATGGGCCAAGTTAATGCTTTGAGAAGTGTGTTTTGCTGATTGAATGTTATAATGTACCTTTGGCCAAAGTTTCTCTGATTTTCTAAATTTACCAATAAAATCTGGTCAGTTGTTTTGAGCTCCTGAGGATCTCTGGTAGGTATTTCTCCAGTACATCCAACTCAGAGGACACCAATAATTGTAATTCCTTTAAAATGTCTCATGGAAAGAATTGTTTGGGGCATGGGAGTGGGGCTTGTGTCCTGCTTGGCACAGCCCAGGCAGGGCTTTCCCAGCCCCATTCCACACTCCATTTCCCAGCTGCAGCCCCTGGTGCCTCTGAGTGCTGCTTGCCCAGCCCCGGGACGCTCTCCTTGTCTGCCCATTCCCCACGGTCTCTGGGCAGGGCTGGCTCAGTGGGGGGTTGCTGACATCCTCAGCAACTTGCAGAGGCTGCTGCTGAATTCTACTGCTCCAGAGGCTCGACATGTATTCCAACTGAATGTAACATATTTAAAAAGACAGTGAGAAAACATTTGTGAGGTCCTGCTTAGGTTTTTTTCTTCCTGTAATACATTGATATGTGCAATCTCCAACTGACACTGTGTCAAAGTACCAGTGTTCTGCCCTACCTGCAACCTGGGGACACTTTCATATGAGTTCTGTCCCCAGTGGGAGCCATTTAGAGTTAAAGGAAGTTTGGACTTTGAATCTGATTTTGAGTTTTTGAGGAGGTTTGGAGCACACTCGGAGGCACTGATGAGTGTGATGCAAAGAGCACCAAAGGCCCAGAGGGTCATTGAAGTCCCTGTGCTGTGTCTGTGCTGCTGAGCTGGGCCGGGCTCCTGGCCCAGAGGCAGCTGCTGGCAAGGGCAGCGCTGCAGAGAGACAGCTCTGGGCAGGAGCAGCTCCTGTGCACAGCCCAGCAGGGCTGGGGCACTGCCAGGGCCCCCTCAGGGACACCAGCAGGGCACAGACTGAGCTCCCAGGGGCTCAGCACTGGCAGGGGCTGTGCCATGGCCCAGAGGGGCTGTGTCACAGCAGCACCTCTGTGGCTGTGTCCTAGAGGCACAGAGCAGCTGGCATGTCAGCAAGGGGCTGTGACAGCACAGAGTGGGCTGTGTGAGCTCACAGACTGGGCCTGACATCACAGAGTTTGTTGTGTGAGGTCATGGAGCAGCTCCAGCATCATAGAGGGGTCTGTGTGACATCATAGAGCAGGCTGTGATGGTCATGGTGTGCAGTGACGTTACAGAGCAGGGTGTGAGGTCATAGTGTGTGCAGTGACATTACAGAGTGGCAGTATGGCATCACAGAGAGGGTTGTGTGACATCGCTGATGGACTTGTGACATCGCAGAGGTGGCTGTGACATCATAGAGTAGGGTGTAAGGCCATAGAGAGCAGACTGTACCATCATGGAGGGTGGCTCTGTGACATCAGACTGGGTTGTGACATCGCTGGATGTCTGAGTAACATCACAGAACCGGCTGTGACATCACAGAAGAGACCGTGACATCCAGGGGTGATTTGTGACCTCAGACTGCAGCTGTGTGATAGCCCAGAGTGATATCCCAGCATTGGCTCTGTGACATCACATGGGGATTTGTTTCATCCCATGCTGGGCTTTAACATCACAGGGCCTGTGTGACATCATAGGTGGTTCTGTGGAATCACAGATGGCTCTGTGACATGACAGGGGCTGTGAGGT